>APFE031525675.1:101736-146463 GCA_000404065.3 Pinus taeda | reverse complement strand
TATATCAAACTAGGATGGACGGAAGAACGAACTGCCGACCAATGGGATGCTATCACCAAGATTGTGTGAAGTTTAGTAGAGCTTGGATGCTGCTTGGGATAGTTTCAATATCCCAAAGGTGGCTGACATCCTCAACCCCTACCCATGAGATTTGAACTTCTGACTTGGTGGGGACTAACAATTGTCCAATAATTTGGTTTTGATACCTCCTCTCACCAAATTCAGGCTCCAACCCTCTCAATCTGCTTCCATTTTCAAAGTAATTTCAGTGCTTCTTCAAGACTTCAAAAACATTTTTAACAAGTCCTAAATGTCATCTCCACAAGGTTCTCAAAGCATGTCTCCAAGAATGTTTTCAACCAAGGCAACAAGAGAGTCTTCAGTGATCCTTCAACAAATGTCTTCAATAGGCTTCAACAATGCTCTGGGGATTGCTTCAACAAGATCTCAAATCTTCAAAAGCTGCTGCAAGAGATCTTCAACAATTCTTCAATTCAGCTCCAAAGATGAAGGTCAACACCAGCGATTCTAGTAGGTGTCTCCAAGATTGAAGACTCTTCATGTCACCCAAGCAGTCTTCTACACAGCTACTTCATTGGGGCTTTCAATCATGCATCATGTCTCCATAAAGTGTCTCAAGGATGCTTCCACAAGCCTCTTCAACAAATACTCAATATTGTTGCTCTAATGCTCCAACTAATGATGTTTTATCAACAAGCATGCAAGATGCTCAAGATAGTCTCCAATATGATTGAAAGAAACCTTCAAAGTCAAAGCTCCAAGGGTAAGGATGTATGCTCTAAGATTGCTCCATTAGAGTCCTCACAAACAAGTCTTCAAGGTAATCTTCCAAAACAACTCTAGTTTGCTATACTTTGCTTATGGTGTCACAAGGCAATTTAATGGTATTCCTTCAATTTATGTCAATACAGTCTCCAGACATCAAACCTGTCACCAAGCTGCTCCAAAACGATGCCCAATGGACTGCTCTCAAGGGATGACAAATTTCTGAACACTGTCCTTAATAGGCTTTGATCATTCTGCAAGACTATCACAAATTTGAGATAAATATAGAGCACAGATCTGAAAATGAGATGTCATAGAACTGAGATATACCACAGTCACAGGTCCAACTCTTCTGTTACAGGTCCAAAAGTGTAATTTAGTAAATTTACAGACTAGGACGAATTACAGGCTTGTCACATAACTGAGGTTGCAGGCTTCTACAGGGCTGAAGTTGCAGGGATTTCAGGGCTAAATACAACGTTCCACAAGGGCCGAAAATAATTTCCCACAGCCAAAATTCAGGGTTGAAGATAGCCTTGCAATAGTGCAAAAATTTCACTGTACAGAGGGCAAGGTTATGCTCTAGAGAGCCAAGAAAATCACAGAAATTACCCAACAGAAAATCATAAAACCTTGACTTGTTTGCTTGCTTCAACTCATATATTTATGGATTGTAAACTTCCTATTTTCACCCTCAGATTAGAGCTTTTTCCTCTGTATTTTTCAACCGAGTTGCTTGGTGAAGTTGAGGAACACTCATGTCAATTTATACTTGTTTGATAGTTCATGAAACATCATGTCTTTTGGGGTGAAGGGCCAACATGAACAGGTAGGCCGACCTGTGCATAATTTTTAATATTTATTTAGATTAATTACAATAGTCGACTTATGGTTGGAAAGAGCACAAATATTATTTGAAAAAGTGTGACTTATACAGGGGCCGACTTGATCAACCATAGATACAAAATCCTTTCTCAGTGCATGTGATAGTATAATTTTGTTTTATCCAAAATATAAACCCCACATTCCACATCAACTGAATCACTGAGAAGAGTACAAATTGCTCCAAGAGATGATTCAACCACCAATACATTTTCATGATCTAGGCATGCAATCAAAGTAGTTACTACTTTTGCTTCCAAAAGGCAAAGGTATTTTTGGATGAGCAAGTCCCATGATGAACTGGACAAAGACTAGTTGGCTTAGAAGGGGAAATTAGTCGCCCAAACATATTTGCACAAAGACCACCTCTAGAAGTTTTGAAAGTGTCTTCGAGTATGCAGATAGATTTTCCAATGCAACTATTGTCAATCTTTGTATTTCATCAAAACTATTTATTTGAAGTAAATCTATAAATAAAGATGCTAGATTATACTACTTAGTAAGAGAATCTATTTTGGGTTTGGAACACAGTCCATCTAACTCAAGGAAATATATGCACCTATAGCAATTCTTCTTCCTTAGATTTCTTGATCACATTGCACACTCATGTTGGGCTCCTGTTGACAGTGTTGGACCCGCCAACATGTCAAGGGGATCTCCCCGGTAAGAAGTTCCAATTAGACCTCAAAACATTTGGTGTAGGAGTCCCAGCGGTGGGTCGTATAGCAATGCCTTGACCGCGATTTCTCATAGAGGCAAGTAAGATAACTCTGTTGGTAGCAAGGGTGTGACCGTTGCAGTGAATCAAGGAAGGTGCATGAGAGGTTCTAACACATGTGGGTTGAGATGAGTGCGCCCCTTGGCAACCTGTAACATTACTCAAATGGGAAGGGAACACACGAGCAAAGATACATCACAAGCTGGAAAGCAAGTCAGCTAGCAATCCAAAGTGATGGTTAAACCAATCAACACATTTCAAAAGATTCATACATACTCATACAGAACAGTCCATACATGCATGCGTAAGAAAGCAAATACATATGCCCTTTAGAGTAAACAAGATAGTTGGAATATAATACAACATATGCAATGTGCATGAAATGTGTTGGCTCTTATTATATAAAAAAGTGTAAGTTCCAGTCATACAAGTAACAATACATCCATGTACACCTGCTAGCTCCAATAGTGGAACGTTACAACCACATCCACCTGCTCCTCCAAAGAGATGACTAGCTCCGTGTAGTGGAGAAGCCAAGGCGCATTACAATACTGTCCAAGCTCTCTCCAAGATAGTCTTATCGGAAGCTTGGCTGACCAAAAGCCTCTACAATGAGTTATGAGGTTTTATTTATAGCAAAGGGTGGGGTGACCCTTGACATTCCCCTTTAGACGTTCATCTACCCTCATGACTTTTCGTCTACTCTATGACTGTTACATCCAACTATCGACTCTTGACTTACACTTGACTGACGTTACATTGCAATGCACATGTTCCCATGTGAGACAAAAAATGGCTTGAGCAAGCCATGCAAGGCATCACTGACACTCGGTTCATTGTGATGAAGCCAACTCTTTGACATGCTTGTGATGGTGAAGGTGGTGAGTTGATGCCAAGCTTGGTCGTCCGTGATGGTGTACATGCACCCCATGGTGACATCTTGCTAAAGCAAACTCTTGCCTTTGTTGCAACCGGTGCATTGGTCCGGCTCCTTCATCCAACTCATCTGTTAACATGCGCGTGGTCATCTTGGGTGCAATTGAACCAGCAACACACTGATGCATAATGTCTGTGTTGATCTTCAAGTGTGTGTTGGTGGTCATGCGCATCAACTTGCCGAAGTACATGTTCAGCTCTAGTTGGACTTGCTCCTTGTCTTCGCCTTGGTGAGTGTGTTGAATGGATTGGATTGCATGCATGCACACAGTGGCATGCATGCTGTTGAATCCCTTGAATGTGATCAACGACACTGCTCACCATGTCTGCTTCGTGCTAGTTGTTGGAATGGATCTATAACTTGTACGGGCGCAGTTTCATCCGTGAGTGCATGTTGCGCCCACTATTGTTCCTATTCCTGCTGCAACTCATTCGTCTGTTTGTGCATCTTCATGTTCTTCCTTGAGTTGTTGTTTCAACACATGCAACTCCTTCTTTGTTCCATTCTCTGTCTTCACGCGATCGTCATGTCGCGTCGTCACCTCATACCCAAAGTCTCCAAAGTTGCTTTCATCATCATTGGATCTGCTTAAGCTCGCAACTTTGTTCTGCCTCTATGTTATCAACAACCTTCCTCTTGCATTCTCGCATTCGGTTTGCTGCCTTCCGCTGCTGTTCATGACGCTGCTCGCTGTGATGTTGTTGTTGTCATATCTTGATGTCCTTGTCTACGAATAACTTGATATCTTCGTGAGTAGGCAAGCTCATAGACATTTGATCGACTGCATCTCCAAGTGTGCTTCAAACAGTGTCTTCGACTCTGCTCTCTTGGAAATCATTGTACCAGCACTACTAAGAGGCAGATGAACACCTGCAATACCTGGAGACATGGCAACACTCATGGCAAGCAATTTGTCAGTCGAAAACCAAAATGAACTTGAGAACTGACTTGGAAATTCCTGTGTGATTGATCATGAAGGTTGCGCGATTTCAACTAGGAGGTCAGGAGTTTGACTGCCAAGACTATGCAAGGCACAGTCTGGGCTACTGGGAGACTAACTCACAGCTGGAACTGCATAGTCCAGTCTGGCTGTTGACTACTGGAACTGCGCAATGCGCAATCTCAGCTGGCAATGGCTACAGGCTTAGTGATTGCATTGCACAATTTTTTGGGCCAACAATCATTGTCCCTCAGGATTGCGTAAAGCAAGCCTGGGGAATAGCTGCTGGGCAGAAATGCGCATTTCTAGAGAGGAAGGCAAAGCCTTCCCTCTCAGGATTGCACAATGTTGTCTGGTGAGGCAGAGTTCGGGCCAAGGTTGGCCAGACTCGCCGACAGGCAACTAAATGTGAATGTAAATGTGAATGCACAATGATACTAAGTGTAAGCATAAGTGAATGATCATGCATGCAAATGGTGAATGACAGATTCAAAAAATGGAACAACATGCATGTGGTAGAAGCGAATTGCCGAATCGACAATTGTTCGTGAAAAACAATTTCATGCATGAGACAATAGTGAGATATCAACGAAAACTGAAACAGTGCTAGGACAAGCTAGTATACATGTAAACGATAGCAAGCGTTCAAAGAAATCAAGCAAACAGTACTCACACAAGCGAAAACACAAAAAGCGACAGAAATGCAACAAGGCATGGAAAGCGGGCTCACCCCAAAACAGCTGAGTTGAGTGTGCCGACAGCTCCTAGATGTGATGTAGGATGTCAGAGCTGCAAGGTTGATGTGAGAAATGAGCTCTGGAACGTCCGGTTGATGAGTTTTGATAACATCGAGGTTGTGACACGCATGCCACAAATCTAGGGAAAGCGACACTTGGTGGGAGGTTTTCGAAATGATCCTTGCATGTAACCTCCAACTGCTAAAGATAGATTCCTGAAACAAGGGATGCCTTTACATGCTACCTTGGGAGAAGCAGCCCATGCATGCAAGTCTATTTTGCTTGGTCCCGTAGGGAACCAGTTAACTCATCTGCACATGCAAGAGGTTGTTCGACTGCTGGGAGAAAATGCGCATTTCTGGCTAGGAGTTGGGTTGGCTGCCCAGGAGATTTGCACAATTTCTGGGCAGAGCAATTAACTACTGCCCAGATTTGCGCAAAGTCTACGCTGAGCAGCCCTGCTAGGGAAAATTGCGCAATTTTCACTGAGTGTTGACTGCCAAAATTGCGCAATTCTGGAGCCCAGCAAGTTGTCAATCAAGATTGCACAATTTCTAGAGGGAAGGCTGGTTGACCTCCAGAATTGGGCGGGTTGCTCAGCCTACAGCTGGACCAAGTCCGAGTGATCAACCTGTGAGGGGAATGCATCGAGCTATGATTGACAGGCTGCCTTTGTGCAAGGAAAACACTAAAGCTTGTGAACTTGACAAAGCAAGACAAGTTGTTGTCAAAAGTTGGTATGGAGGCTCCAAAACAAAGCTAAGGCAAAAATTTTCGAGGGTGGTTGTAGCCGCTACAACAGCTCTTTAATAGCAAAATGATTCCTTGGTCAGACATGCTTGTCCTTGATCATAGCATAGATCCCTTTGCCATCAACGACAATATTTCAATTTTCAACAATCTCCCCCTCTGTAAATGATGGCAATACTCTTCCCCTTTCAGTATTTTCTCCCCCTTTAACATCAATGGCAAATGGGGTGCTTTTCCTAATAGTGTTTTCTTCATTAAATGCTTCCCTTATCTTTATGTTGTTCCCCCTATCATCATGTTGCTCCCCCTGTCGCAGTGTTGATCTTGTGAAACAATCTTTAAGTAACCATTCTTTGAATTGTGCTCCCCCTAACTTCATCAAGGACAGCTCCCCCTGACAGTATGCATGATCTTCCTCTTACTAATAAGCAGAACCTTGGTGGAACATAATTTTTGCCTATGATGCCCAAATGTGATCAACAAGGATTGATTCCTTGAACATTCAAGGCACATTCGACATGTTCTTTTCAGGTTCAACATGCTTCCTTCTCCAAACCTTTGTGACTCTCTTTTCATGTTTGGTTGATGATGATTTTCTCGTTTGTCTAAAAACTCATTTCAAGTTGCAATATCAAGCTATATGCTCAACATTATGGCATGTAATATTCCTAAAGGAAAATTTGACAGTAGATACCAGAAATGAACTTGAACAGCAAAATAATCACAAATAAACACACAACTAGCGATTTGATGCACAAATAAACGCCAATAAAATCACTAAGCCATCTTATTAATCCACTAGAAAAAGTACATTAACATGAAGGAATAGAACCTGTGTTTGCCAAGCAAGCGAAGCAAAACCCAGAGAAAGATCTCTGACCCAAACACTGAATGACCCTAACAATGATGTAGATTGCCTGACGAAAAGATTACTATTGCAAAATTGCTCTCTTCAAAACTCCAATGGAGCACCATGAGATTTTTGAGTGAAATTTCCTCAAGAGCGTTGGGTTTTCGTCCAACACCCACTAGCAAACTCAAGGGTGTCTGTCTTGCAACTATAAAATCTAGGAACTAGGCTCATAATCTTAGACGCCATGGCCAAAATCAGATCCTATGTAGTCATGCTTGATCTAGAACGGAATGATCTAATCCTTTAGATGTGCCAATTCTTCTTCACCAACAATCATAGAGCATCACCTTAAGGAGATAAGAGCCAACATGCAAGATATCTTATCTTCATTATTAGTTGAAGGTGACATCTTCCGCAAGCAACTGCAGACCAAATTGTTAGCCATTTGGAGAATACATAGGTTGTCTCACTAGCTGCCTATGAGCTAGCTAAAAGGGTGGTTCAGCAAAACATGAGGTTCTTCAGAAGGCAGCTAAACCAGGAGGAGTTGTGGAGGATTTGTGGTGACTAGCCAGGCAGCAAGAATAAGATGAGGAATAAAGGTCTTTGCTTCATTTGCAAGGAACCTTGGACACCTAACCACTTGTGCATTAGTAACACCGAGAAAGATCAGGAGGAGATTCCTTCTCGCTTTCAAGATGATGATTCTTCTTTTATAGTTGAGTCCTTGGTTTCTTAGAAGGACACCCTTGAGGAGCATGAGCAATTGTGGAGAGTTGTTGACAACAACTCAAGGATGCAGCCGTGTTTAGTGGACTGATGGAGCATGGAGTTTCCGGTAACTTAAGTCACATGACACGAGGAGACGTAAATACGAGTATTCAATACGAAACGCAGCGACCTGGAAACAAAACACGGGGGACACGTTTTATATATAATATATATATAGATATCGAAATATAGCTTTTTATCCATATTAAATTGCAGGTTGCAGCGTACCTAATCAAATTAAAATATATTACTTCTCAAAGTTCATAGTTCACTTTAAAGAAATAAATAGAATGAAAATCTACTATTTAGAAATTAGAATGTGATATGCTTGGTCTTGATCCTTGAATATTCAATGTTCATTGTTCATGTACAACTTACAAGCACATAAGAAAATAACTAATGTCTAATCCTATTGATTTCCTCTGCCCCTCTTGCGAGAAAATGCCACAGCTTTCCCTTTCCCTCTAGATGTAGATGTTGGTGCTAGTGGAGTTGGCAGTGGAGTTTACTATGCTCTAGAAGCTGAAGAACTAGAAGTAGGAGCTATAGGAGGTAGACCACGTCCTCTACTGGTGGCAGGGGTAGCCCAGGCAGGTGGTGTCAACTGGAAACATTACAATCTCCCAATCCTGAAATCCTGAAAAACTGATAAGTCTGCTGCATTTTGAATGAAATCTAAAATTCTACTTTCTTCATATGAAATCCAATGAGGCCGGAACCACTCTCAAACATCCTCAGTCATTTCATGGTAATGTTAAAAATTTAAGTAAAAGTGACATTCTCCTTAATCTTCATTTATTCTCCTTAATCTTCATTTTCATCCTTTTACTTTAAGAATTTAACATTACCATGAATAGCATATCAATACCAGGGCCTAGATTTGATCATTAAGCTGCCCCACTCAAAAATTATTTATTTCTTTAAAAAAAAAATTGCAGCTTATGCAGGGAACGTTTTCTATCAACGGAATACGCGTTTTCCAGATGCAAGACACGACGAAAACTAGCGAATACGTTTTACATTTTACAGGACACGACGAAAAACGTTTTCGACACGTTTTAGGGCCGTTTTCGTGTCCAACGCGTAAAATACGGGACATGGGACCTTGGAGGACGTGTCTTGTGACTTAGCTCAGTGCTGATATAAGGAAATAACACCTTTAGAAAGGAAATGCACAGAGAACGTATACACTGGAAAGTTGAACCTGGAAATTAGATGGCAACTAACAAAGAGTGCATATTTTTAGCCACTGATCATTAGAAGCAACACTCCAGCGTTTGCTTGAGAAGTATTCTTGATCGCCAGTAACTTGCTCATTGAATAATTATCCAGTCCTCTAGAATATGAGAACTCGGTCTTCTAACTGTTCTGTAGTAAATGGCTCCCAATGTAATATGAATCAGTCACTAACAGAGCTCAGCACACATTCCCATACACAGGCTCCAATTGGCTTCACATCACCACAGGTTGCCCGTACTATCACTCAGTAATAGATCACTGGTTTAGCGATATTAAATTGCATAGGTTCTGTCTCCATGTACTACAACCTTTTCTTCACACCGTCGTTGGAATTGTGCGCACAGAAATAAGTATATCAGCCCTTCTTCCAGCAACCTCTTTCCAGAAATGCCTCATGCATAAATTACCAGGCCAGCACACGCATCTTCTTAATAACTGCTCCCTAGAACTCCTTTGGCGTAATGATCACCCAGCAAGCGGATCCTTAGGCTCAGCTATAGCATTCACACATCACATCGGTCAATGCGTTGACCAATCACGCCACTCCATCATTGTCTAATCGCTGCGTCTTTGCCCCTTGGACCGACCGCTAACACGCTGGCTTTCTCGTGGACAATGAAGCCCAAGTTTTAACGCTGATGTTGGCGATGCTTCGCTGTCCCCGTGTTACTCGACTCTTTATTGCAGGAATGGCACAAGTCACACTGGTTCTTCGCCTCCTTTAGTGGGATCCTATGTCTTTGCTATAGGTGTTTCTTTAACTCCAACGTCTTAATCAAAACACATTTGACTCGGGCTATCGAAGGCATCACACTGACGCCCAACCATTACGATCTTCCTCACGTTCAGTTTACTGTAGGTAGCCACCATTATTTAAACCCGTGTTTGCAGAACCAAATCGATTCTCCTCGTTGCGTGCATGGACACGATGAACATAGTGACACAATTGCGACCTTCCCAATTTCTTCGCGATCTCCACAACCACTTCTTCTACGTTATGCCTCTCATTTTTTGTTATATGCGCAGTCACGACCAATCTGCACTCTCTCTACGTTATACTTCACGCTCGCATCTTATCCCAATTGCACGATAGTCAACGCTGGACCAAGAATTCCTTACGTGCTTGCTTGCAGGACACATATTTTGCCCGACTATGCACCTAGAACGAATTTATTTTCAGAGGCATTGTAATATTCTGGCTCGATTACCGCAGCGAAAATTTGGCCTCTAATGCCGACAGAAAACGAATGCTCAGCTCTCTACATCTAGCTGCCACAAGCATAATAGGTGATGAGATGTGCCCTCAGCGTCATGATGCTGCTCTCACTGTGACGTTGTTATTTTGTGGCTATCAAAGAAATATTTCGTCACCTTCCCTCTCCATAATCGCGGTCATGTTGTAATCGGGCTCCCCGCCTGCAAAATGGCAGCTTCTTTCCATTGTAATTTCTCAGAGCTTCTGAATTCCTCCCAAGAGGGAAAATAAGAATCAGCGCTTCAAAATTAGGTTCGACACTTATAAATAATTTGACCAAGTGCCAAACGCACTACATTTTTGCTAATCGCACAGCAACGACTTTGAAATGGCCACTCTCAAAGATCTGTTCGGAGGTTGTCACGATAATGAAATCAGCCTTGCAACAACAGTTCCCTGTTGGAAATAATATTGAGAGGGGGTGAATTAGTATTATCAAATCAATAATTTTTTCATTTTCATTATCAGATTCATATATGCTATTTCAGTTAAGGATACCCGTGTGTATACGCAACTGTGTTTAATGCAACTAACGTATATCCAGTAAACTTATAATTCAGTTAGTTGATCTTCAATGAATGCATCAGAATATTATTAACCATATGAACAGTAAATAGGTGCAGTAAAACAGAACAGATCATCACACATAAGAAGCACACATGAACACCATGATATAAAGAGGAAACCATGTGGGTGAAAACCACCTGTTGCAATTCATCTCTATCTTCTTTTAACAAGAAACTTCTTTGTACAATATTTTTGTACTAGTGCAGTGTTATACCAGTGCGCAGGCTTCTACCTGCAGAAGGCTACAACCTTCTCTTGTTCTCCAGTTTCTACTGGAAGGGAGCTACAACCCCCTTAGCTCTTGTACTAGCTGATGTACTAGTACGTAAGTGCTAACCTACAAAAGGCTACAACCTTCTCTTTTCTTTCAAGGACCACGTTTCATAAATTTTCAAACTAAATCCATAAATACAAAACAATCACTACTGCAATACAATCATTAACTCTGAATGACCCAACAACTGAACCACTGAAACCCTGTCATCAAGACACAATCACCAAAACACAAACCAGAGCCCAGAACTCTGCAACAACCACTAAAACCAACAACACCCTACATCAAGTCTCATAATATATACGCTACTTGACTGTGTCGAACCAACGTGTATACGCCCTTTCACCAGAGAGAACTCGCGTACACATCTGAAAATAATTACTTATACCTTCGCTGCAATTTTCAACTTCAAATATACCCAGAACATGAGATATAAAGGATAAGACATGCGTCAGTATTCAAATCTATTCATGATCATACCATATAATGATAATGCATTTTAGTCTTCATGATCCCGGTCCATCAACCTTTATCAACCGCATAGGTGCCTCCTTGGTTTAGATCAAGCAAGGCATCACAAATCCATAACCAGCATACTAGATCTCACACTTCATCAAATATTTATCACTTGCACATTTACACCCCTTGGCCAAATGATCTTCTCCTTATATAGGTTTAGGCCTCTCTCAATACCATGGTCCAAAACCACATAGAACCATTACCTTGGACCCAATACCTGGGGTCAACACTTCAGACCCAATACCATGGACCAAATACCACGGACCAAAACTTAGTTTTCCAACATGTACGCGTCTTTCCTTTTGTGAACCTGTGTGTGTACGTATACGCCCATTTTGTTCTACTAATCTGCGTGTATACGCACTTTCATCAAGGTTAACCTGCATATACCTCTCTCTTGCCCTGATGCACTATGATCTGTCATTTGAGTGAGTTGTCATCAAGGACAACACTTGTATCATACCTCTGAGTGAGTTGCCATCAAGGACAACCCCTGTATCATAATGCCAACATTGCCATCCTATAAGCTCTAAAACTCCAACCTTTGCGATGGAATCACATGCATTTGGGTGGATTCCCTTCTTGCGGCTCTTTCAAAAACAATTTTAGCTCATCCTCCACCGCTTATTACCATTATGATGATGTGTTTCTCAATGGACGACCACCATGAATTACTTTGACCTTATGAGGTGCCCCCATCAAAAGAGATTGTTATGAACATAATTTATGTAAAAATAATAAATAAAAACCATAATAAGATGTAATTAAATAATAATTAGTTAAACAAAGAGGCATGTCTCTACGGACATACGGACATGACTCTTCATGAAATGATACTTACTGGCTATATATACAGTACCCTCATTCCCAATTGTATCATCATTTTCATTCATATAATTAATATATAATCTTGTATTTCAATGGAGATCAACATATTCCATGTCTTCTGGAGTATTTAACGTGAAGGACAAACTTTGTTCACTTCATTTGGTATTAGAGCAGTTCAATTTTTTCGTTGCTTCACCACTGCACGAAGCTCGTTCTCCGATCCAAGTCTTTGGCCATCGAAATTCATCAACTTCATTGTCGTTGAAGAATTTCGCTATAAGCTTTTGGAGGGTCTCCAATTCACCAAGTGGCCTTTGGCCATTAAAAAAAATAATGATAATAATGACAATAAAAATAAAAAAGGGAGCACTTACCTTCCGCGCCACCGCACCACTACCAAATTGTCACCATGTCATTTCCCAACAACCAACATTATCACAACCGTTGTATACAACGGGAGCCCCACCACGCAAATCTACCTCTTTGTCACCACCAGCACCCGCAACCACCTACTTCCTGCAGTCGTCAACACCTCTTTCTATGTCTGTCTCATACCACCATTCGTTGTTGAAACACCACCCGACTGCCACCACTTTATCGCATGCAGGTCGCTAAAAGACCACTGCCTCTGCCAACACATCGTCGCCCACCAACCTACTCGTACATTTCCTCACCGCCAATCACTAATCCGTTCGTCGACCGTGCCCTATTTCGCCTCGACATACCCCTGCCCTGACATTAACCAACAATCTCCACTGCATATCTCTGTCCTTGTTGTCGTACCACCAAACCATAGCCCGACACATTACAATTCCCCATTCCTCTGTTGCCTCTGTGACAAGCCACACTATGCCGCCTACCCAACCATTCTCTTTGTGTCACCATTATCCGCCCTGTGATACTGCGCCTATCAATCACCAACAATCATCCAACTTTCGCATCCACGAAAATCGTCCAGGGAACAATGCAGACCACAGGTCATCTGTATGCAATCCATACCACTAGCGATATCATCCTCAACCATCACCAATGCTCTCTCAGTCGTTGTTGTCGTAATTCAGTGACCAACTACCCATTGTTAGTCGCTGCCCTAATTTCTAACTTAACAATTGCCACATCCTTCTCCGTCAGGCTATTTCCCACGACGTAATTCACATATTATGCAACCTTATTTTTCCAATTCGCTCCACCACGCACAACCGCATTGACCTGACTCATCCCTTGCTGCCAAGAGGAGTTAACAAACCGCAAAGGGCGTGACGTTCGATGAAACAGCGCTCAATTTTTTTTTAATTGTATGTTATATAGTTCATAAGACCACATACTTTTGGACATATTATATAACATAATAATTAATTATATAATTTAATTAATTAATATAAAAATAACAATTAAAAAAAACTATATATATATATATATAAAGAAGAGGAACGCATTAAAGCCAAATATTACATTAATAGAACCCATCTTTGAAGAGAATAAATAGAGTCAAGTTCAAAAACGAAGGGAGGGAAATTTTCAATCGTCCTCAGCGATCACCGATGCTCTCTCAGTGATTGTTGTCGTTATTCAGTGACAAAGTAGCCACTGTTAGTCGTTGCGCTAATTTTCAACTTAGCAATTGCCACATCCTCCATTGCCAAGCTATTTCCCATGACGGAAGTCGCATATAACACTGCCTTATTTTGCCAATTTGCTCCACCATGCACAATCGCATTGACCTGACTCATCCGTCGCTGTTAGTATGAGTTAACAAGCCGCAAAGGTTGTGAAGTTCGGTCAAACAACGCTTAGTTTTTTTTAACTATACGTTATATAGTTCATAAGACCGCATACTTTTGGGCATATTATATATCATAATAATTAATTAATTAATGTAAAAAATAATAATTAAATATATATATATATAATATATAAAGAAGATGAATGTATTAAAGGCAAATATTACAGTAATAGAACCCATCTTTGAAGAGAATGAATGGAGTCACGTTCAAAAATGAAGGGAAATTTTCCTACAACAGTCTTCAGTTATGAATTGCAAATTATTTATATTGGAAAGAAGTACCAAGGAAAAAAAATTAATATCCCTATCAGCACAAGCAACAAGGAAAATTACATCAATATTAGCTTGGCAAAACAATTATTAATTCAAGAGCCAAGCATTGGTGAAAGAAATATATTTGTGGCCTAAAGGAGTATGATATTAGTGATTTACATGTGACAATAGATCATCACGAGTACATATCTCACTTCCATACTGTAACCATGTATAATAGAGAGGTTGACATAATTCTTGGTCAACCATGGTTTAAAGAATTGGGTGCATTCATGTTAACAATATAAAAAAGTTTTGATGTTTTCTTATAAAGGGAAGATGATCACATTTAGGGACATGACAATGAAGTCAAAATCGGTAATGTCATCATTAGAAGATTTTAAAGATGTTACGAAATATTTTTAACAAAACTCAATATCGGATAAGCAAAAAGAGCTTGAGCAGGCCATATCCAAAAAAACGACCAAAATTCTCGTTTAAAAGATCATATCCAAAAACTACTTGCACAAGTCAAAAAGTGAAACTAAGAAACAAAAGTTAGAACAAGAAAAAGAAAGTTTTGGCGAAAAGCTCAACGAAAGTTTATCAGATGAGGAAGAGGAAAATTTACAATTAAAAAACTTAATAAAAAATTATTAAAACAAATCAAGTGTTGAAAAGACAAAAAGCTTAAACGCCAAAATAAAGTTGACTCAAAAAATGAAAAACTCTTACGTCTCAAAAATCATAATCAGAGTCTACTCACTCAAATTAAGAAACTTAAAAATGATAAGAAATCATTAAACTACAAATTAGAAGAATTTCTCACAAAGGAAATATCCAAGTCTTGAAATGTAATAGTTCAAGTTGAAAATAAAGGAACAAATAACGATTCCATCAATAGCATAACTCAAGATGATAAGAAACCAAAGAAAGTTCAAACTTATGCAGATGTTGCAGTTCAAACAAAGGAAATTCCAAATGATGATGCCAACTCAACAATGGCAAAACCTGAAGGCAATCAAGAAGCTGCCAAAATGATAATGGAAAGTCCAACCAGAAGAACTATTTATCAACATCTAAATCACAAGAGCAAACTTTCCAATCAATCTACGTACCAATATCACTCAAAACACAAGCAATAGATGTATGTTCCAAAGAATACTAAAGTTTGTAAAATCCAATCCTATGATAACTATTCATCACAAAATTCAAGTGGTTAGAAGATTCTACAGAAGGTTAATTTAGGATGGTCAGATCCTTCCTCCGTGCGACAATTTTATATGTCACTTCAAAGGTCATATCAACTTGTATCAACAAAGATAATTGTCCCGAGACGAGAAGACATTTGTAGCAAAAAAAGAGATCAAATCCTGTCAGACCAGGGGGTAACTCCTCAAATGTGATTGATTCATTCATTCAAATTGTTCGTTATTATATACAAGGTGTGATTGTTCAGTTCATCTCCCAATGACTCTCCATTTCCTCTATTACTTATTTACACTAATTACAATTGTTCACCTAATCCCTATGATTAGGTGCCAACAATCCCCCCTTTAATCTGAAGAGATGTTGGTGAGTCCAAGCATCGTTCTGAATATTTCCAGCTCTTCTCTGCCAAGTGCTTTGGTGAAGATGTCTACAATCTGTTCATTAGTGGAATGATGGCAAAAATGTATTGTTTTGGCCTCAACATGATGTCGAATCAGATGATATTTTGTATTGATGTGCTTCGTTCGATCATGGAACTTTGGGTTCTTGGCCAACTTTATTGCCGAGATATTAACAATCATGAGTGGAGTTGAATGTACTTGTTTTACGTGCAAATCTTCAAGAATTTTCTGAGCCACACAATTTTTTTTTTGCCTCAGCTGCTGCGACATATTCAGCCTCTATTGTGGAATCTATTGAAACTGAGTGTTTGCGTGATCTCCAGGAGACAGCTCCTGATCCAAGACTCATAGCATAACCTGAAGTAGATACTCCAATTTCTTTGTCACCATCGAAGTCTGAATAACAGTATCCAATCAAGCTGAAGTCTCCCACCTGTGTATACTTGATTCCAAAGTCTTGAGTTCCCTTCAAGTACTTTAGAACTCATTTTGCGGCAGACCAATGTTCCTCACAAGGCTTTTGCATAAACCTAGAAAGGATTCCAACAGCAAACGAAATGTTTGGTCTGGTAGTAGTTAGGGTAATTGAGACTTCCTACAAGTTGTCTATACTTTGTTGCATCCTCAAATTCTTTTCCCTCAATGGATGTGAGCTTTAAGTTTTGTTCCATTGGAGTAGTCAAAGGATAGCATTAAGTCATGCCAAATCTATTCAACAGATCTCCGATGTACTTCTTTTGAGAAAGGAATATGGACTTTGGATGTTGAGTTACTTCAATAACAAGATAGTAATGAACATAGCCCAAATTAGTCATTTCAAAACCTTTCCTCAATTCCTTCTTTATGGATGCAATGTAGCTCTTATTGTTCCTTGTCATCAAAAGATCATCTACATATACCACAAGATATACAATTGTTTTGCCAACCTTCTTGACAAACAAAGTTGCATCATCAAGATCATAATGTTTGAAATTGAGTTTCAGAAGATGTGCAGTTAGTTTTTCATACCAGGCTCGCGGAGCTTGTTTGAGGCCATACAAAGATTTCACAAGTTTGCATACTTTATGTTCATGTCCTTTTACAACAAATCCTTCAGGGTGGGACATAAAAACATTCTCTTTTAGATCTCTATTCAAGAAAGCCATTTTTACATCCATTTGATGGACTTTCCAACCGTTCTGAGTTGTTAAGGCAAAGAGTGTCCAGATGGTAGCCCATTTTGCTGTGGGGGCAAAAGTCTCCTCATAATCGACCCCTTCCTTTTGTGAAAAACCTTTTGCTACAAGCCTGGCTTTGTGCTTGTCAAGTGAGCCATCAGCTTTATACTTGTTCTTGTAGACCCACTTGCACCCAATTGGTTTGGTTCCCAATGGAGGATCAACCATCTTCCAAGTGCCATTCTTTATCAGAGCAACATACTCCTTTTGCATTGCTTCTTTCCATTTATCATGAGAAACAGCTTCTTTGAAGGGATTTGGTTCAAAAGCTATAGACAAATTCAATTCACAATCATAAGAAACATCCATATCAACAAGTAAATCAGAGTCATCTACATCAACTCCACTTTGCCGGTTTGAATTTCTAGTTCATGTCTTTCCAACCTCATCAGGATGAACACTTTCAAGTGTCTTTGTCAGCCACTTTGGGGGACCTTTCTCAGATGGTCTAAACGACTCCGTTGATTGAGTTGGGACTGAATCAAGATTGAGTCTCCCAATTCTGTCAATCACATCACTCAAAGTATCATCTGTTGTTGGAGTTTCATGCGGGGGAGAGAGCGCTTTAGAAGAAGATTCCACAGGTTGATCTAGCATAGGAATTCCCCCTTCAAGATGTGGAATCTGATTATCAAATTCTTGAAATGATTTTGCATTTGCGAATCTATCCAAGCGATCAAGTTGCCGCTCAACAACATTGTTAGTGTTGGATGATTCAAGAAAGATTACATCGCTAGATACAACAAACTTTTTATTAACTTCATCATAGAAACAGCATGCTTTGGAGGTGTTTGAATACCCCAGGAAGATACACTTACAACTTCTTGCACCAAGTTTGTTTCTATGTACGTTTGATATCAAGGCATAACATGTGGAACCAAAGACCCTGAGATGCTTTATCGAAGGAATGTGCCCATACCACATTTCATAAGGAGTCTTGTTTCTAATAGCATTAGATGGACATCTATTCTGTACATATACAGCACACAGAACTACATCAGCCCAAAACATCAATTTTACATTTTTGAAAAAACATCATGGAGCGCACCATATTTAAGATTGTCCTATTCATTCTTTCAGCTACTCCGTTCTGTTGGGGATTATAAGGCACAGTTGTTTGATGTTTGATCCCATGTTGGCAAAGATAGTTTTGAAATTCATTTTAAGTGTATTATTTTCCATTATCAGTGTGAATAGAGCCAATATGAAATTGTGCATCATTTTCAATCCATGTATGAAAGTTCTTGAATGTTTGAAAAGCAGCGGATTTGTTCTTCAATAAATAAACCCAACACATTCTAGTGTAGTCATCAATAAATGTCATCATATATTTATTTCCATTTGCAGAAGGAACAGACATTGGACCACATAAATCTGAATGAATGAGTTCAAGTTTTCTATGTGCTCTGGAATGTAAATTATGAAAAGATTGTTTGCTATGCTTTCTTATAATGCAAGCATCACATTACTTAAGTTTCCTAGGAATTGCAGGCAAACGAGTAACACCATTTTTTTTCAACAAGCGAAGGTTGTCATAGTTCAAGTGTCCAAATCTAGCATGCCATAATAAACTTGATGGAAATGTACCTTCTTTATAATGAAAATTGTATGAGAAGTTGTGTGCACGAGCAGAGGCTTGAGAAACCTTTCTTCTTCTATCCCCATCATGACAAGTGAGTGGTCTGATGCTTTTCTCACCTCAAGCTTCCCATCAAACATGTGAATGGAGTGTCCTTGCTGGCAGATGTGGACCAAGGAAAACAAGTTTCTCCTCAGTTGTGGGAGATATAGAACATGATGCAGAAGAAATTCTGGAAGGCCAGGCAATTTAAACCTGATTGTGCCAAGCCCTGATGGCTTGAGTTTTGATTTGTTTGCAAAATATACTGCTCCATCAACATTTTCAGTAAATTCTTCAAAAAAACCTCTTCTAAAACTCATGTGGCAAATTGCTCCTGAATCAAGCAACCAACCATTTTTCCAAGAAGCAAGTGAAGCATTAAATAAGTCTTCATTTACTCCAATATTACAGTGTGCCACAACATAGTGAGCGGATTCAGGTGCTTTACCTTTCTCTTTATCATTAGTTTTACCTTTGGGTTGGTTTCTTTCCTGCTCAATTTTGTCCCAAGGCAACTTGCATGTGGATGCATCATGTGATCCATCTCTTTTGCAGCATAGGCAGTGCAAATTTGACTTTTATCCTTGAGAGTGTCCGCCCCCCCTGCCTCTAAAATTTCTTCCTCTTCCTCTTCGACCACCTCTTCCTCTGGAAGAATCTTGAGCAAGATTCTTTTCTCTATGTGCAAGGCACACAGCCTGTTCAAAAGACTGAGGAGATGTCTTTTTCCCAAAAGCTTTATCTCTTTCAGCAAATTTTATCACAAGGGAGTCAAAGGTAATATCTTTGAGGTTTCCATTTGCTTGCAATGACTCAAGATAATTTGAGTAAGTGGGATAAAATGCCTTGAGAAAAGCTATAAGAGGAATATCCAATTCAACATTAGTGACTATGATATCATGCATAATAGATTTTACTTTTGATGCAAGAGAAAGAGGATCATCATTTTGTAATTCAAGGGTGAACAGTTTAATTATGAGTTGAACAACTTCAAATGCAGAGTGTGAGTCATAGAGTTCCTTCAATTTTTGTAAGGTTTCGAAAGCATTTGAAAATGGTGAAATATGGCGACTCACCTCTTCATTTATTGATGCTACAATCAATGCATAAGCCTTGCTGTTCTTATTTTCCCAAATGGCGAATTCCTTGTCTGAGGTAGGTTGTTTTGGCTCTTTGTCTCTGTTTCCAACACAAACTCCTTTCCACAGCTCATTAAAAATGAGAGTGTGTTTGATTTTTCGCGACCATTCTGAATAGTTTTCCTTGCCGGCGAGAACCACTCCCACAATAGATATCAATGAATACATTTTAAAAATCTATGTACTGTAAAAATACTTCCACTGCCAATGTAAAAAAATTACACCTCTAGTGTTAAAAATTGCAGTTCTAGTGTAAAATTGGAAAAAAATTCACTTTGATATATAGGACAAACGTATTTTATGGAAAAGGTGATTTATGGGGAAGGATTTATATGTGGGGGAGGTAACATATGGGGAGTATTTAATACCAAAAAAAAAATCGAAAGGTCATTTAATATTGTATGGAGAGGGCCGACAGTGGGTTCAAGGCCCACGGTGGTATTTTCAAACAATATATTAAAAAACGAGTGAATATACTACCGGTGCTATGAACATAGTGGTATTATCACAACATGGATGAAACCAGAATACCAAAACCGAAATATCAAACAGAGTGAGGGAGGGCGTAAAGACCACCTAATAGTAGGCAGGCAGTAGATATTTTCTAACAATGAGGCACAACCAGTGAAGAGGGTGTAGAGACCACGTGTTGTGGACCTGGATCAACGTTAGATTCACCAAGACAATGTGTTGTTGACCACGATTCCACTTTGCTATGGCGAGGTCGTGGACAACGTGATAATACAATAGTGTATTAACACGGAAGTAGTGGGAGGAGTAATACCAGGTCGAAAATTTGGAGAAGCAAAGGAATACCACTCGTGACCTTCACTTCGTCGGAGTAAAGAACTAGCAACAAAACCTTGATTTATTTGTCTCGCCTTGTCTTGGACTCCACGCTCACCGCATCATGACCGGAACGAGGGAGGCACAGCGACTCTGATTGAGGCCAACAAAAAGGTATGGGAAGGGTTGTGTATAAAACCAGAAGAGTGGCTATCACATGATATGAGCCAACAGTGGTATTAAACCAGCATTCAATCCTTCCCAATCTTTCACGCAAATATTTGGTACACAGGGGTTATGGATGGCAGGAAATGGTAAGAAATGCAGGACAAAATTCTGAAGGCAGAAAGGAGTTACAAGGGCAAACTGGAATGCCAAAAATGAACCTGGCTCTGATACCATGTCAGACCAGGAGGTAACTCCTCAAATGTGATTGATTCATTCATTCAAGTTGTTCATTATTATATACAAGAGGGAGTGATTGTTCAATTCATCTCCCAATGACTCTCCATTTCCTCTATTATTTATTTACACTAATTACAGTTGTTCACCCAATCCCTATGGTTAGGTGTCAACAAATCCTTTCATCAACAAGCTTTGAGAACAAAGCTTTTTCAAAGGGAAAGCAATGTTATGAACATAATTTATGTAAAAATAATCAATATAGATAATAAATAACAATCATAACAATATGTAATTAAATAATAATTAGTTAAACAAAGAGGCATGTCTCTACAGACATGACTCTTCGTGAAAGGGTACTTACTAGCTATATATACAGGACCCTCATTCCCAATTGTATCATCATTCTTATTCATACATTTAATATATAATATTGTATCTCATTGGAAATCGACATATTCCAAGTCTTCTGGAGTATTTAACGTGAAGGACGAACTTTGTTCACTTCAGAAACATACAACTCCAAAATGATATTGGACGTTTTAACTAATGTGGTCCTCGTACAGATAGTAGAATGATTATTAAGCACATGACAAACTTACAAGAAATTTGCTCAGCATTTTGCAACAAACATTTGTAGAATAGCTAACGCCTAGGACAAATTTCTCTGGCAAATAGAAGAATCCAATCTGGCTTTTTCGAGGAATAATTTTGGCACCTTTAATATAAACACTTGAACAATCTGCAATTAAAACCCTCAGGCTGGCAAGAACACCAGCTCTGATACCACTGTAATATTCCTAATGGAAATTTTGATTGTAGATACCATAAATGAACTTGAACAGCAAAATAATCACACATAAACACACAACGAATGTTTTGATGCACAAATAAAAGCAAATAAAATCACTGAGCCATTTTATTAATCCACTAGAAAGAGTACATAAACATGAAGGAATAGTGGAGCCAGAGCTTGCCAAGCAAGTGTTGCAAAACCCAGAGAAAGATCTCTGACCCAAATGATGAATGGCCCTGGCAATGATATAGATGGCACGACGAAAAGACTGTTGCGAACCTGCTACTACAAAAATGCTCTCTCTAAAACTCCACTGAAGCACCATGAGATTTTTGAGTAAAATGAATAAAATCTCCTGAAGAGTATTGGGTTTTCGTCCAACACCCACTAGCAAACCCGTGGGATTTTGTCTTGAGGCTATAGAAGCTAGGAACTAGGTTCTCCAAACCTCATCAACAGAAAATATCAATAATCCAAAATGTCATGCAATAGCCTCCTCCTCTTTTTATAGATCTGATGTACCCCTCTAGAACCTCCTATTTTATTATTATTTTAATCACTGAGCACATTTCCCTCTTTTTTAATTCAATTAAAATATCTTTTTTAATTCAATTAAAATATCTTTTTAATGTGGGAAAATGAGAAATTGGACACCATGCCTCCTCAAGCCACTAAAACTAACTTTTAACCATTCCATCTTGTAGATCTCGTTCTAATTCCAACAAGCTATTACGCTAAGGTGTTTTGGAAAGTATTCCTCTCGGAATGCCACCTTAAGCGTAATTAATTAAATCAAGCCCATTAATAACTATATTTTTTGAAAGTTATCGAAATGCACCGAAACGAAAGGCAAATTGTGTGGATGATGGAATGTACCAAGCAAATGCCATCAAACCTCATAGAAACTCTTCAAAACCCCTTCAAAAGCCCCTAGGCCCACTAATAGAGAAAATCAGCTCTAGTGACCTACCTACCTCCAACCCTGGAAGTCCATCCTAACCATGTTGTAATGGAAACTAAAAAAAGGAACATGACATGGCATTTGGAGCATTCAGTCCTGAACTTGTATGAGGGAGCATAATTTCTTTTGGTGAACACATTGCAATTTCTTCTTGCAATTTTACTTCTAGGGCACTGATAGGAGTCCTCATAAATGCCTTTGTTATATGCCCTGCAATCTTTTGCCATGTGCCCAAAATTTGTACAAAAGTAACAATGACCAAACAATATAGTTTGATGCCTAGAAGATGAGGATTGTCTCGGTGCACTTCTGAAGTTTTTATGCCTTGAGATTCTTTGATGATATTCGTTGCTACTTGTATTTTTGACAGCATCATATCTTCTTGGAGCATAAGTTCTTCCAATGTTAATTTGACTCCTCTCATTGCTTCTACTGGAACCAGGGGCAATAACACAACTTTCAAGCTTCTCCATAATCTTCTTCTTTGATGCTTTAGGGTTTGCATCACTTTTGCTAGAAGGCTCACCTGCATATCCAAGACTAAATTTGTCAAGTAGTGATCTTTGATGACTTAATATGTCATCCAAGACTAGAGAACTCTCCAAACTCTTAGATAACTTGTCGACTTCATTTCTCAAGGAAACAATCTCTTCTTCAAGCCTTTCACAATCTTCTTGTTTCTTTGTCAATTGGATCTTCATTATTTGTTATGTTCTCTTTGCTTCCTCTAGTTAAACATTTAGGAAGTTGACTTTTTTTCATGTTGAGCAATTTTTTCTTCAAATTGACTCAAATCCTCAAATCTTTGTTTGAAATGACTTGTTAAGATTCCTTCAATTTTTTCTCCTTTTAATTGAGTTGTCAAAAAAATGACTTCTTCATTATGTCTCTTCTCATTTTGATACAATTATGCCTTAAGCTTGTTGAGATTCTCGTCTCTTTCTTGTACTTGATGCTTTAAAAGAATAACTTCCTTTGTTTTGACAAGGTCATGATCAACATCTTGTATCTACTTCTTAAGTTCCTCATTTTCCTTTCTCGATATGCTAATCTCTTCTAGAGCAGCCACAAGTTTTTCCTTGAGGTCTACTTCAACTACTACTCGAGAATTCTCTTCATCGTCATCCTCTTTTATGCAATTGGTGCCTTCATCTATCTCCGTTAACTCTTGATCGTCTTTGTGTTCTTGTCCAACATCTTCTAAATCTGAAGTCATGAGTAAAAAACCTTTTGAGTGAAGATCTTGAAGATTCTCCCAAAGCTCTTTTGTTGATGAGCATTTCTTCATTTTGAATTTTATAGGATCCAATAAGCCACTTAGAATGGTACTCATTGCCTTTGTATTGAATTCTCTTGTGGTTGTATCTTCGATAACAATTGCTTCCCATACTTCACATCTTACGATCAACAAAAAGGTCTCCATTCTTCTCTTCCATATTTCAAAATTTGTTCCATTGTACATGGGTGCTTTACACATCTGATTGTCCTTTGATTTCTTGACTGAGGAGACATCTTCAAAAGGTTTGGAAGCTTTCTTCCTTGACTTTTCCATTTGTGTTCTTACGATCTACCTCCTAGTTGTTACGTTGACTGAAGGCACTGGCTCTGATACCAATTGTTGGAAATATTGAAAGGGGCGGTGAATCAGTATTTCTTTTACAATTGGTATTTTATGCCAATTAATATCACTTATTAAACCATAACACAAAAATATGCAATAAAAGAATAATTTTATTAACAATAATGACAAGGACTCCAATCCTCTTTTACAACAATAATCTAATAATTCCTTCAGGGCTCCAACCTTAGATGAAGACTCCAATCTTTGATTTGAAACTAGGCTCCAACCTATACCACAACAAGCTCCACCTTGGTCTACCTAAGGACTCCAATCCTCTCACCAAAAGTCACTGGATCTACTGGATGTCACTGGCTTGGATATTGGAAGGGATTCTCAAAGAAGTTCATCAATTATGTTATCATTTTGTCTAGTCAAGAGACAAGGAGAAGAAAGAAATGGCTTTAGTCTCCTAGAAAAACATACCCATCCTAAAAAGTCATAGAGGATTGGGACTAAAAAACCTCTTTCATTTTGCCAAAACCCTAGTGAACAAGAATTTCTGGAGGCTCATCCAAGGCCAAGGCCTTTGGGCACAAACAATAAATGAGAAGTATCATAGCCCATATTCATTAAAGACTAGATCCAATTCCCGAACAAAAGCACCTTGAACTATTTTGTTATTTTCCACAAGCAAAGCTTTTCCAATCATTGAAAATTGACTAATCTAGAAGTTCAAGAAAGGGGCAAGGTCCTTAAAAGCCTTGACCCTTGGGTTGGAAGTGAAAACAATCACAAACTTCCTATACCTATTAACAATAATCTGAAATTGAAAAGTTATTATATCCTTAGGCATATTGCTAGATGTCAAGTTTTTAACTCGAAGCACCCAAATGCCTCTCCTAGGGAGATCTCAAACTTAATGAGAACAACACTAAGACCACGAACTCCTACTTAGACAATCTAAACATATGCAGCATCTATATGAACAAGGAGGACGAATTCATGTAGTTCATGAATCCCTTGACAAGCTACAAGACTAGAATTGGATATAAGATTATGGTCATTTAAGGCTTCAACAAGCTTGTGACCCAGTGGCAAAAATCACAACTATGGCCATGGAAGGCTTTAGAAAGCTTGTGATCCAGTGGCAAAAATCACTATGAAAATACATATGCCCAAACAAAGTCAAAATATTTATGTTGCTTCTTTTAAATAGCAAATATATAAGTTGGGACTTGCTTCCAAGGCCCAAGAAAATGTTGATTGAGACTTGCTTCTAGGGCCCAAGCAAATGATACTTATATCAAAAGGACTTGGAAATAAATGCTTATATTAACTTATCACGTCCCTTCGAAATTCACACAGTAGATATAGAAGAAAATTGAAGGTCTTAGAAGATTAAAATGCAAATGGCAAGGAGACATAATCAAAGCAGCCATAAAAACAATGGTACAAAGATAAGGACATAATAGCTTTCAAGGCCCTAACCCTAACGTTGGCCTAGGAATTCTGGTTAGGAAAAAACACAAAATTGTTCAAGAACAAATCCAACTTTTGCCATTTAAGTGCACTTCCCAAGGGCTCAACATATCAAGAGCCTTCCCTTAGTTTTCCTAAACCCTCAATGTGCTTGAAGCGCTGACATAAACATCAACACCCAAATCCCTTAGAGTTTCTTCAATGAAGCCTCTCAAGGAGACCCTCCCAAGGGGTGAGCAAGGGGTTATCCCTTACCTCTCTCATAACCATTTTGTCGACTTAAAGCCGAAACTGGTTAATCTGCAAATAATCATAGTGAGCTCACCACGCTCAAGTTGGTCTTTATTCTAGCTATGGAAAAAGGAATATCACAAATCCAAGTCCTTGGGGACACTCTCCTAGCGACAAGATAAAGGGTGAATGTATGTTGCCGAACTTCCTGCTCCAGCCATTATTTAGTGATATCAAGAATCTCCAATCTTCATTCCCCACATTACCTTTGCCCCTGTTTACAGGGAAAACAATATGGAAGATGATAAACTCTCCAAAGACAACCTTTAGATGCAAGAAGGCACCTGTGAAATTAAAGAGTCCTTCCAAGGACAAGTTTTTCAAGAGTCATGGACTAAACATTCTCTATATTTTGGTGATGAATTACTAGAGTTGTTTTACAGATAAAAGCTGGTTTTTGAAAAACTTTGGAACTCTATTTTTCTTGTATAAATGTTCAAAGACTCTGTTGTTACGATCACTTGGACAATTTTGTAAAAGGCTCCTACAGGGGAGATCTGCTAACCCCCAGTTCTAAAATAGTTTTTGTAACTCTTTGTTTTGTTTTCTGACTAGCTGATTTTCACAATTGTCTAATTTACTCTATATACAGGTCTTTTGGACCCTACAGAGTAACCTGAAATACCACTCCTGATATATTAAACTCATGTAATTACAGCAATTAATTGTAGCCTAGAGGGCATAATTATGTCTATGTTTTGTATATTAATTTTCAGCTACATCAAACTAATGTAATTGGCATTGTCAGTATCACAGAAGAAAATAAAATCATGGAACAAATGTAATAATGGGTAAGATATGTATGTTGTTGTAATTTCCCATGTACCAGTTGTGTATATTCGATATATAATAAAAAAATTATGTTCTCAAGTGTTGAAATGGTTTGAATGTGTACATGGATATTCAACAAAATTGTTGTGGAGAATGTTACTTGCACTATTAAAAAAAAATCCTATAATTTATACAGCATAATGTTGATTTCAGTTTGATTAGGGAACTGTATACATTACAAAGTTGTATCAAGGCAATTTAGAGTTAATTTTTTAGTATCCCATCATTTCAACATAAATACAGAGGGGATTAGGTATGTTACAATTTTATATCAGAGCTATTGGTTACAACAGTAGGCTTGTATTGAAGAAAATATAGTGTGCATACAAAGTGTTTGACAAAATGCTTCATTGTAAAAAATTGGTAAACTTGTGTTTGAAGTCTACATATGCTTAAGTAATGACTTCAAAACTCAAGTTGGATTACTCTACAAAAAAAATACTTACATCTCTCTCTCTCTCTGTGAGAGAGAGAGAGAGAGACTTGAATAGCTATATAAAAGCAAAGGACAACAAAAATTATGTGATGCAAAATCAACTCTGTGAAAATTGGAGAAAATTACAATTTGCAAAATATTTGTTTGATAAAACACCCATAAAGGAAAGTGTATCAAGCGCATAATGATAAATTAATGGCTTTGAAATGCCCAGATGGTGTTTTTTAACAAAGCCTGTGAGCTAGCATGGAAGTGTGGCTACCAAAATTTATGATTTGGAGAGTATGGCTCCATGGTGAAATAGGCAAATTATGAAATACAAAGTTTGATTTTGGAAGAAATGGACAAATTGCAAAATTCGAGCACTGCTAGACTTGAAAATTGCAAACAATGGAGTTCAAATTCAGCTTGGAGAGTAAAAGAATCAACAAAAGGTTAAGTCAGGAAACCAAGTTATGGTCCTCAAATTGCTAACGACATAAAACAAGCCAAAACATTGAAATTTAATAAATTCAAGACTTGATGTGATAGAAATTAGCTACATGGTGATCAGCATTGTCCATTGATCATGGACTCGTGAAGAGAACCCCAAAATCTGATATGGTGGAGGCACAGAAGTTGATGTTATGAAGGTGGAAGGAACACAACAAGAACAAATTACATGTTGGAAGCACAAAAGTGATAAGCAGTATTGCAATATGGTAGCATTATGAAGCCTCGAGTAATGGTTTTGGAAACTATGGATCAAAGCTCTTCAACAATGGTAAGTGATATTACGAAAGGCATTAAGAAATTTAGGAATCCCGAGAGTGATTTTAGAAACCACTACTATTAAAGACCTGCGTGTTGGGCCTCCCCAATTGATGGACAGGCACCACATGTCCAAGCAAGACACGATCACAAAAATCATGTTGACCAAATGACAAAGGGCGACCCCCAATCAGATCAACCTATGGATGCATACCACATGAAGGAATCTATGGGTAATGGGTGTGATAAGTCTATGGCCCATTTATAAAAAAATAATAAAAGTAAGGTATTTAATAATTTATACACAAAGGTGGATGTTAAGAAGTTAAAAGGTGAGTATGACATGTCCTATAATGTAAGAGGCAAATGAAGAATGGTGTGACAAGACCAAAGGCTAACATGTAGTATCCAAGTGGACAGTGGTGCCAAATCAACACAACCACGTGTCATGCCATGTTAGAAATGCCCTATCAGAAGAATTGTTTATTTAAAAAAAAGAGACAAGTTCAAGACTAATTTCTTATTTTGGCCATAACAAGAACATATGAACTCTGATGGAGATAAAATTTCAGGTGTAAGTCCGCAATGATAGCATCTACAAAAGTGTTGAATCTCGATGAGGGCAATATTACATATTCAACCCCAAAATCCTTAAAAAAGACAATTAGCAATTTTTAAGAAAAGAAGAGATATAAAAGGAGCATTATTAAAATAACAAAAAAGTGCAAAAAAAAAATATATATATATATATAATATATATATAAAGTTTTCCATGTTTTAAGAAGAGATATAAAAAAGGGTGAATTTGAAGAAAAATCATCTCAACAAGCAAAATGACATGTAATGCGGAAATGAAGGCCAAAAGATTCTCAAAAACTAAATATAACTATGCCTCAGTACTATTTAGAATTTAAGGGTCTATTGCAGAAAGGGATGTTACTATCACTATCTCGCCACCGAAGATAAAAAATTATATAAAACCTAAAATTGCAAACCAATTAGTGATTCCCGAATCAAATATAATTGAAAAATTAGATTGTTATAACAACAAAAATTATGAAATAACCAATTTACAATTAAACATTGGAGATTATACATTCATATCACGATACTCAGTTCAAACCCTATGGAGCGATCAAGGTGACATTATTTTAGGTTCACCCTGGATGGAAACCGTAGGTTCCTTCATCCTGAATACGAAAAAGAAGTTTTTGACATTTTCATATAATAGAAAATATAATTTAAAAAAAAAAAAAAAACAAAACAAAACAAAAACAAAAACAAAAACAAAAACAAAAACAAAAAACAAAAAACAAAACAAAACAAAACAAAACAAAACAAAACACTACAAGGTGCTAGATTAAAGCCAGATTCAGTGATGCCAGAAGACATACAAAAGATTTCAAAAGTAATTTTTCAAGGTAAAAAAGTACTACAAAATATGCAAAGAAAAGTTGATAAGATCACCATTGACAAAAATGAAAAAGTTTCTCAGCTTAAAGACCATAGCGAAAAATTATTAACACAAATCAAGAAGCTTAACAAGGACAAGAAGTCATTAAAAGACAAATTAGAACAACTTACTCAAGAAGTATCGAAGTCGCCAATCATAACAGTCCAAGTTGAAGATAAAGGAACAGATACCGATCCAGTGAATGTCACAATTCAAAAAGAAGACAAGCAAGTTGGAGAAAATAAACACTTAGATGTTGTAGTTTAGATGATGAGCACCCCAAGTGAAAGTTTTGTAACCAACTCACATGAAGAAAATCAAAAATTGCCACACACCTAATAAGGGAAATTCAAACCAAAAAAGTTCTCTATCGACATCCGAATCATGAGAATAGATAACTCAATCAAGCTACGTATCTATACCATTCAAAACAAAGACAACAAATTGATGTTCCGAAGAATATTGAAGTAAGCTCAATCCAGTCCTATGATGATAGTTCTTTACAAATTTTTAATGATCAAAATATTCCACAGAAGATTAATCTAGGATGGTCAAATCCATTTTCAATCCGACAATTTTGCTTGTCACTCAAAGGATCATATCAGCTTGTATCAACAAAGATGACAGTTCTGAGCAAGAAGAGGAAGGCAATGTTATGAATATAATTTATGTAAAAATAATAAATATAGATAATAAATAATAATTATAATAATATGCAATTAAATAATAATTAGTTAAACAAAGAGGCATGTCTAAGGAGACATGACCGTTCATAAAGGGACACCTGCTTGGTATATAAAGAAGCCCCTCACTCTCAATTGTATCATATTCTTATATATATATATAATATATATATATATAATATATATATATCAATGGAGATCTACATATTCCAAGTCTTTTGGAGTATTTAACTTGAAGAACGAACTTTGTTCATTCCAACTAACAAGAACTCAATCAACTATAAAATTTGAACAATAAAGAATAAGACTATACACAAAAAGACCTAGTAGAGAATTTGGTAGAATTCCAAGCGGTTTGACATGGAACTAAAGAAATAGTCAAAATCCACTATTTAGGAAATTTTTTGCCATTTTAGAAAAAAACTATAAATGGAGGAAATTTTATCCAGGATATCAAAACCAAAAATAAATCCCGCTTAGCATTTGTCACATCAATAATTTGAAAAAATTTGTCCTCGTGAAAATTCTCCAATTTTGCATTGTTTAAAAATAGTAGTTTTCACCAAATTTTCGAAGTCTAGAAAAAGTGGAAAAAATGAAAAGATGACAATTCTAGATTGATGCCAATAAAAAAGAGAGCATTAAAACACCAAGATAAAGGTTGTAGAATTCAAAATCAAAAGTGCCATTTGAGCCCTATATAAATATTTTTCTAGTTCTTGTTGGATTTTCTTCTATAGGTTGTGGAAATGTCTCCAACCTTGGTTGTACCTATTATCACAAAACGTAGCACCTTGGTGCAAAGCCTTTCACAAAGAAATAAGACAAATGTGACATGGAAATGTTACCAATGTCACCTTGACAATCACTTCCCTCTCTTTAGTGAAGGATGTTACTTTTTGGTAGCACTAGACAAGTGTTCTAGTCTCTATGTTGTCTAGGAGGTTAAGAAATACAAGATCTCCAAAACCTAAAACAGGTTTCATGAGAAAAGCCTTTGAAACACCTGAATTAGATTAATTAACCAGTGATTAAATTTTTCTGAAGTCTAACTTAAGAAAATTGGTTAATTAAATCAAATTAATTAAGGGAAATCGATTTTGCTCTAAAGAATTTAGGAAGTCATTTGATGGAGTCAAGATGATGTTAGTCATCAATTGAGAAGTGCTCGTGGTCATTGAGAGTCCAAAAAACGATTATAAGAGAAAGTCGATGGGGTTTGGAGAAGACACACAAGACACAAGACATTCAAGCAATTTGACTTACCCAGTTGCAGTGATTCAACAAGGGTGCAGTTGAAGCAGAGGGAGACATCGACAACTAGGTTTCAGTAGAGATCTGGGAGGAGGATTTCCACATATTTTCCGATGTCTCAATGACAAGAAAAGGAGGCTGAAATTTCCAGCAGAGGAGGTCAAAGTAGGCAGTGTGAATTGCCAATGTGAGTTAGCCAATCAAACAATGTGTGTTTCAAAGGCAGCAATTCAATTTCTAGTCCAAGGAGGTGATACAGAGGAACTGTGAGTTGTCTAAGTGAGCAGCTGCCAGCAACAAGTAGTGTGAATTTCGGAGGTTGTGCAAGTTCCCTAGCAGTAGATTTGCGCAATCTAATAAGCCAGTGTGAGTGTCAAGCAGGAGTTCGAGTGGCTTGGAGGAGGTTGAATTAATTGGCTAGACAGAAAAGGGATTTCCCAATTATTTTACCAATCGAGATTAAATTATTAGAAGCTTTCCCAATGAATGGGCAAGCAGTTCTATTCTCTATTTTGTTGAAGAATAATAATAAAACCCTTATATGTTGCATTAGTTTTCCCTTCAAGGTTTTCCCAAGAACAATTTGTCCAAAATATTGGTGTCTAATTTTGTGTGTGTACATTATTTTTCTCAATTCCAGTATTTAATTTTTGTGAAGAATTGCAATAGTGAATTTATCGATATTTGTTGTAATTAATTTACAGAAGACAAATAAACTGCATGAGTTAGGAGATAAATATCCAGTTACTGCAGATTCATGAGAATTTCACAAAGGATGAATCCAACACAAGGGATACTTCCCTAGTAACTTCAAAGAATCCCTAGGCAAGATCAAATCAATATAAAGTCTCCTATATTAGTTATTTATAAGACCACCACTGAAACAAGATAGTCAAGGTGAAAACAACATGGTTCATTAAGGCAAATTCTAGGTTTGATTTTGAGGAGTTTCCAAGACAATTTATGGTATTTAGCAAGTTCAAATAGTCAAGAAGGCACCCCAAACACTATCAAAAGAAAGACTGCCCTAATGATTGCTTATTTTACTACCTATCAGGCTACCATAGCTAACTCTCAAGAGTGTTTAAGCTCTACAACCTTGGACCTAGTGAAATCTTCATTAAGGAAGATCTTGTTGGGAGGAGAGAATAACTTCCACTTAGCATTAAGGACATGAACTTAATCAATTGCAGTCCTAAATCGAAGGAAAAAAGGTGAAGTCGAAGCTAGGCCAAGCCTTGTTGAGGACATCATGGAGGTCCAAGGTATCTCAAAGAAACATCGCCCCAACCTCCTTAAGGTAAAAGGAGATCTCTCACTTTGAAATTTAGCTCCCTTGCTTGCTTTGTTCGCTCCTCAATGAGATTAGTTTGTATAACTTCAACAACTACAAGGGAGGAGAGGGGAGCAACCTTCCCATAGAGCACATATGTCCATGATTTGATATGTGCCTTTGTTTCTTGTTTAAAGGTGGCCTGATGAGTTCTAATCTCTTCTTGCTTGTTTTTTAGGTCTGAAAACAAGTTGGTTGTAGCAAAGATATGTGGTAGTCAAAATGGAAAAAGGGAGTGGAAAGGAAATGAAACAAAAATGAGGGGAACACTGAAATGGGACAATGTAAACCTAATGCCTAACTATATAAGGGCTAATGGAGTCATCAAACATTGAATGAATAAAAGAACTAGTGTGTTGCAATTGAGTACAATGAGGTAGTGTATATGGTTGAAAGGTTAGTTTACCACATTTAACCTCTTAGATGAAAGTACTTATTTGATACATTCATCACTTAGGTGTTTACTTGAGGTTAAAAGAACTTGCTTGATGCAATTTACCCCAAAATGTTTATTGAAAATAAGCTATAGAATCAAGTCTTGGAGCATTAAGGGTCCAAAAATAGACATGGGTACACAAAATGCATGCAACCGATCCATGTGCAAATCCCAAGGCAATCAACTCCATGGAGGAGATGTAAGATTAAATAGTCAAACCTCAAAATAGGAGTGAACAACCTTCAACAAAACAAACCCAAGAAGATGAGAGCAAATTAAGATTTTCGCCATGGAAAAACTCCATAAAATAAATAAATATTAAATACACACCTCCAAGAATAGCAAGTAGAGTCCCCATAAGTTAGCCCTCCACAGATATGTCCAAATATAGTAAGATGACCAAGTAAATGCATGTAATGTACCACAATGTAGCCCTCCAAGCATGCCACACACCTCCCAATAAAAATAAAAAAATAAAAATACCTCCATAGCCATATCCAGCTAGCCCTTTGAAAAAGAAGTCAATGAAGTAGGGTGCCTAGGTTATTAACCTTTATTTGGATAAATTAGATTAATTTAACCATTGATAGTTCAATCAAACTCAACATGTGTGCATAACGGTTAATGCTCAAATATAATGATAGTCCCCCTCCAATTATTCAATAGCAAATTAAATCACCATGAACATGTGTGCCAATGAGGGATTCACTCTACTAAAGTGTTGTACCATGTAAATAAAAAATGTTCTCTATAGCAAAACTCGCCATGATAACAACAAAACATAAATCCTAATCTAAGGTGCACCACCACCAAGTGATGTTCACGTCAAAATTCAACATCCAGCCTTAAGGAAAGGTTAGATCACCGTGAAATCATGTATAGTACCCTCCCCCCTCTAGCCCAAACATAGAAAATAACATACCATTGAGAGTATTAACATCACGAAATGCATTCTCACCCTAGGTGATGTCTAGCAAATGTTAAATCATAAAGTCAAATCACCTTGAACAATCCCACCAGGGCAACATGAATCGTCCCACCATATCAACATCATAAGTGATGGGAGTAACAAAGTGCCAACACATTCAATCATGAAATGTGTTCCCCATTACACATCCAACACATAAGGATCATGCAGAACACTCGTCCTCATGACATCAACATCATACATCAACACACCAAGTCACTAGGAAACATAAACAACATCATAAAATATGTACCTCCTAACACCATCATCTAGCTTATTAGTGGTCTAAAACCATCACACATATTCCAAATAAGCATATACACCAAACCACACCATAATGAGATAGTATGCTCCACAATTATCCATAAGAGCAATCTATAGGTGATGAATAAGGCAACCATCTATGAGAATACCTCCAAGCAACAAACACAACCATCCAACCATAGAGAAGTGAGACACTCCCCCAAGCCAAAGATCTCCAAGGAACCAACAACAAATTTCCATCAATGTGATGAAAATCACAAAGTGGAACCTCATACAATATGAGGTATAACAAATTGCAGAACAAAAGGGCTTTGAGAGGAATCCAAATAAAGATAGAATGGCATAAATTGCAACTTTGTAATGTGCTTGAAATTCTAGTAAGTAAAGGCAAAATTGGACCAAGATTGGCCAAGAAAAGAAACAACTAATTAGGTTGTAATATGAACTACAAATGAGGAATGGTTGGGCTTTGCTAAAAAGCGCATAAGAAAATGGTGCAACAATCCTAGAGATAAACAAAATTCAAGGCAACTCAAAACAAAGGTGAAGATTATTTTCATAATCAGATAAGAGTTGAACACAGCCCACACATCAAAGGAAGCTACAAAATGACAAAGAAAACTAGAGGGTGATAAGGAATCTATTGTAGCAATTAAGGTAGACATGGTTAAAAGCAATGAGCTATCTTTTTGAGATTGAAGGAAGCGTTTTTCATGGAATAATTGTACGTCTATTGCATATATTTCATTATTTTACATCCAATTAATTAATGCTAGGGTTTTTCTATGCTCCATGTCTAAATGCAAATTATTTATGGAAAATCTTCGTTAATTTTTTCATGTTGAATATCTCTTCCTTGAAATCCATAGTAGACCTCCTACTGCGGTTATCCTATTTAATTTATCCTCTAACAAAAAAGATAGTTGGTATTTATTTAATTGGAAAAAATAGTTTTTCCCCCCTTACTCAAGCATTTGTCCTTTATCTCTTAAAATTGTCCTAAAGACTCAATCACCCAAGTACGATTAGGCATTGGCAAGCTTTGTGTTGTTCAAAAGCTTTGAAAAGCTAAACATTTTCCTTCTTTTATATTTTTCTAAGCCTTTTAAGGCAAGCCACTAGGGCATTTAGCTAGGGACAAATCATTTTAAGGCACTTGTATATAAGTGTTTGTGGTAATAAAACTAAGTTTTATCTTGGCGATCCTTTTAGCTCAAAATCTAGCTTTTTTGCATGGAAAAATTTCCCCTTAGAGGGCTAACATCATCCTTCTCCATATATTTTTGTGCACTAGAAACCCTAACCCTGGTAGGGCTTCAACTTGAGGCTGAATTGGAGACTTTGCTTTATTATTTTGTTGATCTTAACTTTTAGTAATCCCTTTCTTTGACTCATGTGCCTAGGCACTCCTTTTTTGCTACATATCAAGAAACTCTAGGTCATAAGCCCTTCACTAGTCATGGTGCATGATACCCTATTCCTTGTTAAGAAGCATTGAACCTTTTCCCATCATTGAGTATCACCATTTAGCCTATGTTTTCATCACCTTCAACCTTATGACCTAAAATTCTTAGGTGATCAATAAGAAGCCTGCCTTATCATAAAATTCCACTCAATAGCAAGAACAAGATTGTTGAGGTGAGCATGGCAATCTACCTCATTGTTGCAACAATGATCTGGCCTCCAACCAGATTTTGAGACAACAGTCCCATTAGCCTTCTCTTGTGTTCAATTGTTGGACATTTAAAAAAAACGCTAAAAATCACAAAAAACACACTCAAATGTGAGACTAGGAGATGAGATCATTAAATACAGGGTACAATTGATGCTTGTGCCGAAGCAATTAAGTATACAAACATAGTTCATTTAACTACATGAGAACATTCGTGGGAATCATAAAAAGGAATGAGGCAAAAAAACAAAAAACTTTAAAGGGAATGCACATAGCCGAACAAACCTCTAAAAGAACATGAGAAAAATAACTATATACCTAAATTATTTTAATGAAAATTTAATTATTTTAGCCACAATATTGAATTAGTATACTTATGAATTCCTTAATTTCATCACAGTTTGATTGATAATTCTTGAGGTGTTGAGAAGAGAGTGACAAAGAAAGAAGGAGCGAAGAATGGAGGCGACTAAGGCAAGCTCAGCTAGGGTTTTCAGCAGCTCCAAGGATTCACAGTTCGACGTAGCCAAGGTTCGCTGCCTACCCTCGGCGCCTCCTCTCCCTAGTTCAGACCATGTGGTTGGATGGCCCGTCTTGTGGGATCCACGCAGCTCATCCTTTGGGCAGGTCTCGGCCGGCAGAGGAGCGGATTTCAGCACCGAAGACCTTCACCAGCTCAGCTTGTCCCGTGACGGCTCTTGCCGGGAACCCAGCAGGGTTATTTGCGCAGCCAAGATTGGAAACCGCTTTTTGATAGCGACGCAGCAAGAGGTCCCTCTACTCGAGGGCTTAGTCTCGTCCTCATTAACAATATTTACCCCCTGTTCGACCCCCTTTCCTCAGAACAGTTTATGGGCGAAAAGCTGGGCTTCGCTTTATGTCCCTTCTCCCTCGATTCAGCTCATTTCCGAGCGTCATTCAAGGACTGGAAGCCTGAGAATGCTTCTAGGAAATCCTATTCTCAGAATATCTGAAATATGCCTGCGCAGGGAGGATGCGTGGCAAGTGTTCGACGGAACACTTCAAAGAGAGATAACTTCTCGGAATGGGTCTCTAAAAAACCGTCGTGCGAAGCTGCATCCAGTGGTAGTACTGCCTCTGCTTAGCCCAGCAGAAAATATAGCAGCAAGCTTCAGAATGGACCAGCCTCCTCTCAAGCCTTACCAAGTGACTAAGACCGCCTGCTTCCCAGCACAGGGAAATGCAATGCCGGCACAGAATGGGCCCTTGTCAAACCTTGCTTGTAATGGAAAGCACACCTCGAAGCAGTCTGAATCTTTCCAGATCTTTATAGCGCTTTTATCAGGCAAAACTCTGCTTCAGTGGGTGAGCTCCTCAGATCTAGTGCAGGACCTCAAGCAAAAACTGGACTGTAGGCTGGTGATTCCATCTGCTTCTCAAAGGCTCCTCTTCAAAGGTAAACAGCTTGAAGATTTCTTGCCCCTTTCCTTTTACGATATCCAAAGCAATGCTTCCATCATTCTTTCCCTTCGTTTGAGAGGGAGAGCAACTGGACAGTCTTCTTCAGCAGCAGCATTCTCTTACAAAGACGCTGTCCATGCTCAGAAACCCAAGAACTCTGCTACACCAACCCAAGCTCCAAAACCCTTTTTGGTGGACAAGCTGGAGGAAACCCCCTCCATTGACATTATGCATCCAACAATGGACAGGCAGCTCCAGTTGTTTGCTGAATTTGGCATTATTTGCAGGTTCAATGGGCTTTGGCCACGCACAGCAGATCTCTACAAATGGGTCCACTCTAACTGGACCAACAACTGCAAGGTTCTCCTCTGTTCCAAAGGTTTCTTCATTGTAGTCTTTGTTGACAGTGAGGATTATCAAAAAGCTTTGACTGAGGGCCCCTGGTTCTGGGACTCTGCGGGGCTATTCTTAACCCCTTGGTTCCCAGATTTTGATCCCTCCACAGCTGTCATTACCAAACTCCCCATCTGGGTCAGGCTTCCCAACCTCCCAGTTCATTTATGGCACTTTGCTGTATTTGAAGGCATCGGTAACTCTTTAGGCCGCTTTCTAGCCACAGACACCTCTAGAGGGGAAAAGGGCATCTACACCTTCGCCAGAATCTGCGCAGAAATAGACATGAGTAAAGGTTTACCAGAGCAGATCATTCTCAAGGTTGGAGACTTCTATTGGACTCAAACCCTAGATTACGAGAACACAGCGTTCCGCTGCAGAAATTGTCATCTCACAGGGCACCTTCATAGATCGTGTCCAGCGATCCCAGCCCAAAAGAAGAAGGTTGCTCCTAAGCCGAAATCCAAAAGCTGGAAGCATTGTAACCCACCCCCCATGGATGATTTCAGTTCCAGCTTAGATGAAGAGGAAGTGAGTGAAGACAAGATGGATGCTTCGCTTGCACAGGAACCGCCCCCATCAGGTCCTCAGGAGTCCTCCGCACCACCACTCTCACAGAAACGACCTCATGAGACCTCTCCTTCAGATTCAGACAAGGAGATCTCCCCGTCCGCCCAGCTCAGTTTGCAAGTCTTTCCATCCCAGCCGGATCAGCTAGGATGGGTCAAAGTTGGTAAGAAGAAAGGTAAAAAGGGCCGAACTGTGGATTCCACCCAAGCTGGGTAGTTTCCCTTGCCGTGCTCTTGCCTCCTAGCTCGTCTGTTTGCTTCTTGTTAAGCACTGCTCTCTTCTGGTCTACTCCTCAAGGCCGAGGTGGATATTCTATCCTTGCTGGCTGCCCTCTTTCTTTGAGGTTCTGTAGGAGGTCTTTTGGTCAAGTTGTCTTGTTCTCAGCAAAGCTTCGGGCTCCAGTCTGCCCGGGCAGTCCTTTTGTACAATATGTTTTGTTCTCTTAATACAAATGCTTACTTACAAAAAAAAAAAAAAAATTAGTATACTTATGGCATTTGCAATAGATACCATTATAGTATATTTCATTCCATGAGACTTAATTTAAGTCCATACATAAGAAAGCACTTGTTTATTTTTATTAGACAATTTTTACCTAGTATAACTCAGTGTTTTAAAAATCGGTCGATCTGAACCAATAACCGGTCAAACCGGCTTAAAGACCCGGTTTACCTCCTGATTTCGCCTTTTCTTTTGCCCTAACAGGCCGGTTTAGGACAAAACCAACTGGTTTGTAGTCAAACCGACCGGCTTATTGCCAAGGCAAATATAACCCCCACAAAATGCATTTTTGTGAGTTTTGAAGTTGCTTTGAAGGAAATTTGGGATTGTTTTCCTCCAAAAATAGTCCCTCCAAGAAAACCATGCCTACCCTCTCATTTTCCTAACACATCTCACCCCTGACAATGTTGGCAATTAATGGTAATGTTAAATTCTTAAATTAAAAGGATGAAAATGAAAATTAAAGGAAACATCACTTTTACTTAAATTTTTAACATTACCATGAAATGACTCGGGATGTTTGAGAGTGGTTTCAACCTCATTAGATTTCACATGGAGAAACTAGAATTTTAGATTTCACTCAAAATTCAGCAAACTTAATTGTTTTTAGGATTTCATGGTTTGGGGGTTTGCAATGTTTCCATTTGATTCTATCATACATGAGGGTATGAGATTGGCATTTGATCAAGAGCATGAAGCCCTTTAAGAACCTTGATTGTGGTGACATTGATTGTTGAACTTTGTTGATGTTGGTGGTACTAATTGTTGAACTCCTCTACCATGGCTTTAACAAGAATGCACCCTTCACTCAAAGGAAAACAACTGGTTAGGCATGCTAATCTTTTTCTACCACATTATAAGGTTGAGGAGATGAACCCTTCACTCAAACCAAAATCATTGGTTAGGCATGTTAAGCCTTTTCAATTTCTATATGTTATAAGGTTAAGCAATCCAAGTCTGAAGACTTTGAGCTAGATGATGTTCATGTATCTCTTGTTGATGATGTTTATGTATTTCTAGTAGCATTGAATCAATGATGAGTTTCATGGGTGACCATGTTGATCAGTGATTTGTAGTTTTGATGTCTATTTTTGCTACTACTACTAAAGTTGTAGAGGAGTTTTAGGAGTCCTCAAACTTAGAGGCATATTATTTATGTCGCTCATGTTGATGATCTCTTGTCTAGTAGTGGTGATGAGTTTGATCATGATGAGGAGGGATCATGTTGTTGATCACTGATATGTAGACTTATAGTAGTTCAGTGACCCCATAGCTTAGAGCATTGTTTTCGGACTCTAGCTGCCATTTAGAGCCCCATTGATTATGTATTTTGTTGCGGATATGTATTGCACTCAATGCCATTTTGATATATTCACCTTTACATGGTATATAGATGAGCAAACCTTGCATATTTTGTTTCTATTGGCTTGGAATCATTGTTTTAAATCTTAAAAATAGTTTTTTCATTAAAAATTAATTATTTAATGTATTCTTTTAAATCGGTTCATTTAGACCTGACCAGTCCTAGTTCAACTGGTTCCGGTTCGAAACCCGATTCATTAAGTGGACCAGTCCGGTCACCTGTTCCAGTTTTTAAAATATTGGTATATCTAAAAGCCTCTAACATAATTACTAAATTACCTTGGTTATATTAGCATTAATTATTCTATGAAATCCACTTCTGAGTTTTCGTGCAATGCAATATGTTTCTTGTCGTAGATACCAGATTTGAAAAGCTCGGTAGATTCAGAGAAGAGTCTCATGAAGCTAAGGGTTTTGAAATAATTATTCTATGAAATCCACTTCTGAGTTTTCGTGCAATGCAATATGTTTCTTGTCGTAGATACCAGATTTGAAAAGCTCGGTAGATTCAGAGAAGAGTCTCATGAAGTTGAGGGTTTTGAAAGAGTTTGGAAGGTTTGGAAAGATGGAATATATAAAATTGCACATATTAACGTATAAAGTGAAGGAACTTGACATGTGGGGCCTGCAGTGACCAGCAATAACTACCCTGCAGTGACCAGCAATAACTACCCTCAAGAATGCATTAATCACCCCACATATATATATATATATTATATATATATAATAATATATATTTATATTATATATATATTGAGAGATGTGGAATGCCTCCACATCCAACAGCATATATGCCGGTATATATGGTAATTAATGCACTGTTGATGAGTGCATATAACTACCAACATCCAACCCTATATATGGTAATTAATGCACTGTTGTGGAGTGCATATAACTACCAACTGCAGGACTGACTGTAGAGTACTCTTTTTCTCTACCCTTTTCTTTAGTTGTTTGTTTTTAGATATCCTTCTTTCCATGTTTTTAAGAAAAGCTGGGAAGTTCAGCCTTGTTGGTTACATCCAAGTCCAACTTGAGAACAGAAAGCATATTACATAACAAGTGTAATATATTGGAAGCCCAGTGTATAGCCTAATACAAAACACCCATATCTGGAGCAGCTGATCTATTATGAAGCAAAAATTCGTAACCTGCTCTAATTCAAACATGATATGCATATTTCAAAATGTGTTTCGTACAAAATAGAAAGTTGCATGCACTTAGCCTAAGGCCCGCTACCAAATACATCATAAATAAGATTAGTAATAATAATCAAAATCTGCTAATTCATATTTTATATCGCATTCAAATATTTCTCCAAAACCAAAAGCCATGGGATATGGCTTCTCACAAATCATCTGGAAATATTACATGGGGTCGCCGTATTAACCGAAGAGTTTTCAGAAGTGGGTAACAAGAGAACAAATCTCTCTTATATGTCTATATGCTGAACAAACTCGTCACTAAAGGTTTCTCTGCTTCCATCATTATTCTTCGTTGTCTTTTATTTCCAAATCCTCTTTAATCGACATAGAACAATTGATATATTGCGGTAACCAAACTCAAAATAGAAAAATAAGAAGGCCAATGCTGTACTAAAGGGCGAGGCTCGAACCAGGGACCTGAGTAAATACTCTGAAACACATTACAGAGCAATTTGTTTGCAGGATTCCAGCTAACTCACCTTGAATAGCTCGCGTTTTTCCACAGGATAGTTGGATGTTGACTTAAATGCTTCCATACGATGGCGAACTGGGCATCTTCAAGCAAATATTCGTACTGGGAGCTGCAAAGCAGCTTTTACCTGCGGATGATTGGATCCCTGCGCTCTGAGTGGACTCTATAATCTATTAAACTTCTGAGATTTTTACCAGAGGGTTTTATAATAAATATCTGGTTTCCGATAACAACCATCACGAATGGTCAATTGAAAGCTACAATAATTAATGCTAATGGGAGGGAAAGTTTGAATTGGCGCCATTATATTGTAATTCTGTTCAAATTGTAATATTTCGTCGTGAATGAGACCTAGGTTGTGATTTAATGGAGAGCATATCATTTGGTTACTCGTTGTATCAAAGTAAAAATGTATATTCAGAAGGTTTTAAATTTTTAAGTGTCTTTTTATTTATATAAAAGCATCCACCATATATGTTTTGTGCGTAATATAAATTTATATTGATTTGTTTTTAATGAGGTTTTTTTGGAAATTTTTTTGTTTAATTTTTCTAAAATTTTGCAGTAAATTATTGAAATCTTAATTTTGATGGTTAATTTTTGTACAATTAAAATGCCTTAGGTTTTGCAATTTTGATGGTAAGCCTTGTACAATTAAAGTGGCCTAGGGGTTTTTCAAGGTGTTGAATCCTCAAAATTTTCAACACGGGAAAATCCAAATAATTGCATTAAAGACAACTCCAATCTATATTATATATTTTCATGCACAATTAAAGTGGCCTAGGGGTTTTTCAAAGTGTTGAACCCTCAAAATTTTCAGCACGGGAAAATCCAAAAAATCGCATTAAAGACAACTCCAATCTATATTATATATTTTCATGAGTAAAAGGTTTGAATGGTTGATCACATGAGCAATGACATTATGATCTACCATATCCTGCGATGGTTTATCATGTTGGGTTGTCCACAATTTCAGCATGATTGCAACCATTGTGGACTAGTTATGGGTCAATGCCTCTTTACAAAGGCTTTTCATCTTTATCTAAGATTGCCTATACTCTTGGTTTGCATGCCCTAGGTTTTATGGTTTTTCCCTCAGCTTAGTCTTATGTTTATGTTGTCTCCTCTCCACTTGTTTGTGATCTTCTTACCCCCTTTATTACCTCCCCATTCCCTTCTTGTCCACTTTTTTACCATACCTCTTTTGAAACTTGAGCTATCAACCAACTTGGCACCTCTCTGTTCTCATTCATACAAATCATTATACCATGGGTCATGCTACTTCTAATAGACGGGGACATCGTGGCCAACTTAGCCAACCTCTAAATAAAGCCCAATTGAATGTGGAATCCTCTACACAAATCTTCTAGACACAAATTCTTTTGAAAGACATGGATCAAAATTGGAATTGTTGAAGTTGAAGCATGTGTCAAGCACAAGTGTACAATTAATGAGGAGATTGATGTAGAATTTGGATGATGGATCATAGATAGAGACAAAACTCAGTGAAAACACCCAGTACTTCCAAACTATTAATATGTACTAGCAATTGAATACCATTGTGGGAAATGTCTTGGTTGAAATAAATGAGATCGGTCAAGAGATATTGCTCTGTTTGGATGCATTACAACTCCAAATCCAACAAATGAGTCATCAAGTCACAACTATGGCAAGGAAACAGAGACAATAGTTGGGCACATTTTGTTCGACACAACTATGGCAAGGAAACAGAGACAATAGTTGGGCACATTTTGTTCGAGATAACATTTCCTCTCCTCCTTATGCACAGGGACTTGTTTTTTTTTACATTTTGTTTTTGAGTAGTGGTAATGTGCCTAATTCTCTAACTCAAGATATCTAGCAATTATTACTTTTAGATTTAGCTTGTTTAGAAAGACATTGATATTAGTTATTTTTCTCAAACATTATGGACAAAGCCTTTGACCTACTATGGTTGGTTTAGTTCCCCCAGTGATAGGTCATCTATGATCTATTATGAATATTTGTTTATCTCAATTAATATAATTTTTGAGCTAACTTTAAAATAATAATAATAATTGCTCCAAAAGGCCTTCTCTAGGGTAGTATAATAGAGATGTAATATAATGTAATGTCGTGTAAACATTTTGACTCTCTCAAAATAAAATAAAAATAACTTCATCTAAGGAGTTTAGCTTAAGTTGTAGAGGCACATATTGTATTTATTGTTGTGGTAGGTTCAAAGCTTCAGAGACATGTTCTACTTTGTGAAAATTGTGAAAAAAAAAAACGGTATAAAGTAGTTCTACTATAAAGTAGTTTTCGGGCCCCCGGTTCAGTATGCGGCCAGCTTTGCAACCTCGGGTCAATAAGGGGTATGGCTCTCTAGCCATATTGGAGAGACAATGTTTCCGCCATCACTTCCAGGACATCTCGTCAAAGTTGAGCCTTATGGACACCTTGATCCGACCCACAGTCCTGTACGGATCAGAAATTTGGGGCCCTTCCTTGCTTGAGTCAGACTGGGCGGCAGTCGAGAGAGTCCAAACCCTTCTCCTCCGACGCATTATCCGTTGCAAGTGTACTATCCCACAACAAATCATTCTGGCCGAATTTGGTGCACAACCCTTCCGCCTTGAGACAGCCTTCAAACTGGTCTCCTTTCTCCACCGAGTTCGGAGCTTCGCAGACACTTTGAAAGGGCGTGACAGGTACCCTTATCTAGCCTACTGCTCTTCTGAGGACATCGACCGCACACAACCAGGAAAAACCAAATGTTGGTATACA
>APFE031525675.1:83653-101716 GCA_000404065.3 Pinus taeda | reverse complement strand
AGGGGTCTCAAAGTTCCTCAAGGCAGTGGGACTCCATATAGATCACCTCCCCCCCTTTCGGTACTCCTTGAACGCCCCCAGAGGACTCCCCCCCAGGCAAGAACTAAATAAGATCATCAAGGAAGACATCTACAGACAATTTATCCAAGTCACATGGATTGACCCCCGGGGGGGGGGGTGTTGCGTCCAAAGATGCCTTTCTATGCAAAGCACTTCTTGAGTATCAGAAACGGGCTTATAGTTCGCCCCCAATACACGCTTCGGCATTGGATGCATGCTCTCTGGATCCCCCTCGGGCAGTTCAGAGTTGGATCACACAGGCTTTGGGTAGAGACAGACCACCAGATAGAGAGAGCTGACAGGATTTGCCGGCTATGCCATACACAGGAGGTGGAAAACGAATGGCACTTCATCTTCGGGTGTCCGATATATTATGAGATCAGGGGTCGCTTTCACTGTCTATTCAGAGGACCGAATACCCTTTCCAGCTTCTTCAACTACACGGACCAGAGATGCGTTGCACTTTATATCCAGGAGATTCTTAAGCATCGGGAGCATATCCTCCAGCCTCCCGTTCGACCCAACACTACTCGTCAGATCGCCTCTTTCTTCAGTATACTTCCCTCAGCCCGAGGATTTAAGAGATCAACCAATGAGAATACTGATCAAGCTGGCTCACACATATCGACAAACTGTCGTTCAGTTAAGAGGAGAAGCCCCTTGCCTACAAGGACCCAGCAGCAGAACCGCGCCAGGCATCTCCCCGAGAGGCGGTCCAGGATCATTAGATCACGGAGACAACACAATGGGAGGCAACCAGTGCCCACCGTTTCAAGCCAGCAAACCTTACTGAACTACCCACAATTCTCCTCTCTCGACCTCGGATGTTAGGAGAATCGGACTCCCACATTCGCGTCCCCAGGGTCTTCTTCACCAGTGATCCTGCGAAGCAGTCTAGAGATCAGTCGGCGAGACCGAGATCGGAGCTCCATACGCTCTCCCCGACCCGCCTCGTTTTTATTTCCTATCTTTTTTTCAGTATTTGTCTTTCTGAGGAGACCATTTGTTTTTCCTACTGGGCACGACCCCTTTTGTAACCGAAAGTCCCTTTGACCTACTTTGTGGTCATTCGTTGGACATTAATAAAATTATCTTATCTTATCTTATCTACTAGGTAGTCCCATAATTGTTTATTACTCTAGGTTTGGTGTGCAAAATGAAATTGCAAATATTTAATGTAACGTTAATTATGGTAAAAGTATTTGAGGGTTTGAAACTATTTTTATATTTAAAAATTACAATTTCATCAATTTAAATGGCTTTTTGCAACAACAAAAAAACACATATTTTGATAATAACAAATAAAAATGCCTAGTGAAGTCTTACGAGCACAATCGGTTGAGGATGGATCTCGTCAACAAAGCAAGCCAGGATCAAACCTCAAGGGGGGTTGTTGTGCCATGTGCTAGGGGGAGGACATGCTAAAAAATCCAGTCAGCCTAGGGTTGGTGTGGCCCAGGCCAGGGGCGATTCCGAGTGATTTTGACAGCGGTGACTTCGGGTGTCGAGGGTTGGTGTGGCCTAGGCCAGGTGTGATTCTGGGTGATTTTGACGGCGATGACTTCGGGTGCCAAGGGTTGGTGTGGCCCAGGCCAAGTGCGATTCTGGGTGATTTTGACGGCGATGACTTTGGGTGCCGAGGGTTGGTGTGGCCCAGGCCAAGTGCAATCCCCGGGTGACTTTGACTACTTAGATGCCCCTGGGTTGCAACTCCTCAAGCCACAGATCAAGTCTAGAGACTCACAGATTCACAGACAACTTGACAAACAAACAAAAAAATACCCAAAAAATCTAAAAAATCTAAATCAATTAAAAAATTGAAAATCTAAACAAACATTATTATGGTTCACACAAACCAATAAATTCTAATAATGATCGAAGCCTTAGAAACTTAAAAAAAAAAGAAAAGAAAAAAAGAAAAAAGAAGACATTTTTTCACAATTTAATATACCTTATTTTAATTTATAATCACATTATACATTTATTTATGGAATTTAAGAGTATGATGTATTTATTTGGAATTTCCTCGGCATAACTTGTAATTTTGGTTTTTTTCTACCCATTTCATTGAAAGTTCAATCTGAATTTTATTTACCGCTTCAAGTTCAGTTGTCTCGTTAAAAAACTTAGGTTTTACCATTTAAAAAATCACCATTATTTCCGAAAACGAGTATTGAAAATAAATGAAATTAATTAAAAAATAAATCATAATTTGCATTTATATCCATAAGTAATTCAGTTAACACAAAATCTACGATATATCTGCGATCCAGGAATGGATCGGTTCGATTCAAACTTAGCGCACTGTTTCCAATTTCATTCAAAGATAGGGCAAGAATTAGAATATCATTCCTATTCCTCCTCGGCTGGAGTTGTTGCGGCACTATTGTAATTCTTACTTGGGTTCGATTTACGCTGAATTCAACATGTGTGGCAACATAGGTATGAATCATGCTGGGTTATTGTCAAGTGTGACCCAATGGATTGTATGGATTGTATACATATTGTATATATTGTAATATAATGTTTTTTTAGCGGGATCTTTTTTTTTTTAAATCTATTCATAGGATTATTACATCTCATGCCTAGTCAACGAGTTGAAGGGCTTGGTAGAGGAGCCGCGTATTACGGGAGAGCCGCGTATTACGAGGATTTGGAGGAGGAATTATCTAGATAGTTAAAAATGGTTGGGTAAAAAAAATTCAAAGTTTTTTTGTAGAGCAGTGTTTATATTATGTTTTTATGGTGGAAATAGATTAAGCATCATCAAAAACTTTTGGGGCATCTAAAAATTTGAAATTTGACAATTTTAATTTGGATTTACAAAAATCCCTGTTGATTTTTTCAAAATATAACCGGAATTTCCATAACTTTTAGGGCAAAAAAAGTAGTCTCCTTAGACATGGGGTTTCTGATCGAATGGGTTCCTGATCCGATCCAATGCCCAGGATGATACATTTTATTTAGTACTCCTAGAGTACTCTTTAGGAGAAAGATCGTTAGTTTTCACAAGAAAAAAAATTATTCACATCACATTATACATGATTCAGAGGGTTTTAAACTTTGCTAATTTCACATAAATCAAACCAAGGGTTAGGCACTGTATATGTCCTTGATAGCTAGGGATTGTGATGCTATGAGAGATGGCATTTTTTACAATTGGACTTTACCTTATTGTAAATTATAATCACATTATACATTTGTTGAATCCACCACAGGATGTACTTATTTGGGATTTTTGGGTCATGGCTTTCCAATTTTACTATAAACCTAAACATTAAACTAATAAACTAGATCTTTGTCTATTTATTAGGGTGTGAAAGCCCAAATTTTTTCAAAAATCAGTATTTAACCTTTCTACAATATGAAAAATGATAGAGACGAAAGGGAACGTAGAACATACCTCAATAGAAAAAAATTACGGTTGGATCTGAGTAGGAGCCGATCTAGTTGTCTGAACATGACGATTCTTGACCTAACACTCAGTGTAGAATAGAAGGTTAACAGCTCAAAGAAATGTATGCCTTTTATAGGTTATGTTAGAGAAAAATACTATTAGCAAAACTACGAGTTGTGAAAACCTACACCTAAAAAATACTATAGGCAAAAATTGACTATTTTACTTCAAATATTTATTTTCTTTGCTTAATTTTATTCTTTTAATTTATTGTTATTTTTATGTAATTTGACCAAGTCTAAATGTTTAAATAACATAACATTAGAAAATAAGATATTACAACATCTCTTCCACAATAAACTGCTTGATACAATCAATCTTTTATAAATAAAAACTTCGATATATTTACATAAAAAACAACTTTTTAAACTTTTAAACAAATATTAATAATAAAAAATAAACACATTAAAATAAACTGTTACCTTAAAATTTTTAAGACAAAAACAAACTCAACACTAGAATAATCACATGTAAAGGGAGAGCTTTTTTAAACCTTATTCAAACATATTCACCAAAAATGAAAGACTTTTAAAACCTTAGGCAATGAATTTATTAAGTAAATACTATCGGAGAGTTTTTTTCTAGATATTTATATTCACTGGAGGGTGCTTATATATTTTTTCAAATAAAATTTTTTTTTAATTGATATATTATTTTCTTATTATAATTTTATTTCTATATTATTTTAAATAAAATTTTTCTATAATATTTATTAATGATATATATTTATATTGAGATTCATTTATTTAATAATTTTTTTTTGGGAAATATAGTTATTATGATATATTTTTTACATTGAATTTCATTTTATTAATATTTTTTTTGGTAAATATAGTTATTATGATATTTTTACATTGAAATTTTATTTTATTTTTTTTTTTTTTTTTTTGGTAAATATAGTTATTAGTTTTTAAAAATTTTGGAATTAACTTATTATAATATTTTATTTTTAATATTAAGTACAATGAGTTATTAAGATATGAAAGATAAATTGAATTAGATTATTTGTAGGTCTTTCAAGGTCTCTCTTTCACCACTTTTTTTTAATAGGTCTTTAGGTTGTTCCAATAACACTATTTGACATCTCGCTCTAGGAACTTCTCCTTTGAACTCTAAGTTGAGACATCTTCATTTTAGAATCTTGAAAAAACTTCCAACAATCCTAATCACACAAGTAAAACATGTATTGAAAGAACTCAATTATGCAACAAATAGGTTGGGAAACCAAGCCTTGTCTCTTGATCATGGAACCATGAAAGTAAATGGATTAATAAGGATGGAAATGATTGCATAGACCATTGGAAATGGACACACATTTAATAACAGTGGAGGTAGTGCACACTACATATTTGAATCATGACAAGTGTGAGCCATCTTGGGTCAGCAATTATGAATTTAATTCTAGTCATCAACTCAAGAGAAATAATTGTAGAGGAATTCACTTTTGGGTCTTAGGGATGTTGAATGGTGTTATCATTGATACCAACATCAGTCCTTGAATGTATTGAATTATGTAACTAGGTTCAGTCTTCATAATGACATGTGTAATCATGATTTTATGTATTTAATGAAAAGAGAAAAATAAAATTATTATTGTTATTCTTGAGGCATGGGTTTCATGCCCAAGGGAGATTTATTTTTAGGTCAAGCACCCATTGAGTGCTTCTAGGGCTTGTCATTGAGTCTACAAGTCAATTGAGTCATTAAAATGTATGAAAGACCCTTTTGTGCATGTTACATATTGTAAAGAAAATTTATTTGAGTCAAAAGGCCCTCCAAGAGCTCATCATGGTGCAAAGATTAAGTTGACCTACATAAAGGGACAAGTCGGCCTAAAGATAAAAATTTGTACCCCACAAAAGCCTATAAATAAGAGGGAACTCGATCTCATTTGGACACACTCTTAAGCAAGTTTGATCTCCTCAAGATAGAAGTAGGAAAAGGATGAAGAAGATGAAGATCAGAGTTTTGGGCCTCTCTCTCTCTCTCTCTTGTTAAGGTTTCTACAATTATTGGGCAAGACGAAATTCTGAAGTTGCATCGAAGCTGTGAAGCTACATCAAAGTTGTGAAATTGCATCGAAGTTACATCGAAGTTGTGAACCTACATCAAAGCTATGAAGTTGCATTGAAGTTGTGAAGCTCCATCGAAGTTGTGAAGGTGTATCAAAGTTGTGAAGCCGCATCAAAGTTGTGAAGCTACAACTAGGTAGAAGCTATGAAAGGTCGAAAATGTGAATTTGATCTGAAATTGGAGGAGAGGTTCTCCTTCCTAAAAATTATCGTTCTCTTAATGCTTTGCAAGGAAAAATCGGTCTTATGACAAAACAGGTTTTTAAAGGTCTCTTTAAGGACTATGAGTTAGTTCTTCATGTCAACTTAAAACATAACCAACATCTCATCATTTAACTCATACAAACATTCATGAAGAGCAACAACAATGAATTTGGCAACAAAATTCACCCCTCCTAGGCTACATCTCTGGGTTTACCAACATAGCTAGACCGCTCCATATATTCAGTGGAAAAGAGGACATAAAGTTTGTTGATAAAACAAGTGGCTAGTTTCCCATCAACAACAGAAGGTGTCTCCTACAAAGATCCTGCACTCCATCTGAAAATGAGCATAATGAGCATACAAGTACTTCAATTTCCACATTGAAATACAAAAGGAAGCTTTCCTCAACAAACTAAAGTGAGAAAAGAATAGATGATTATTGATTTAAGGCTTTTGTGATTTATATTTTGTGTAGTGTCATCTTTCGGAGTCATCACATTCATATTTTTGGAATCGACGTTTCAAACCATCCTCTATGGTTCATCATCAGGATGGTTCGAAACATCGATTCAAAAAATATGAATGCGATCACTCCAGAAGATGACACCACACAAGAATAGATGAGATGAACCCTGTAAGTAACAATTGTTGCAGTAAACATCTAAAGGTAACAAAACCCCTAAAAGGCCTTCTCCATGCTCAAACAGCGTCAAGAACTGCTCCAAAACACTAATTGAATCATACACCCATGGACTTGAACTTGCAAAAAATCTCTTCAGATGTGCTCTAATTAGTAAATAGAGGTCATGATTGGATCTAGAATGTCCAAAAACCCCTATTTAAACTCTTATTGATCTCCAAAAGGAAAAAAACTCACCAAGTTATGGCTTCCTCAAGTTATCCTTGAAGTTCTTCTACTATTCATCCTACAATTCGAATAAACAATCTAATTGTCCTACAAATTCGCCATGTTTTCTGCTATGAAGGCAACAAATTTGCCTGTCGAATGTGCAATTTATTGGACAATTAAATAGCTCAATAATGTTATGTGCCCAAATTCCTAGCTCTGCTCCTGGTTTTATGGCCAATGTGGTTGGGGGTTGGGCTAATCGCGCCCCGCCACTCAGCACCTACCTCCGAAGGTCACATAATGGCCCATGAGGTCAGAGGTTGGGCTAATTGCATGCCCTCGCTAGCCTAGGCACCATTTCTTTTGGGTCATGGTCCTGTTGGCGCCCATAAGGCCGAGGATCGGGCTAATGACCCACCCTTTCTGCCGAAGCACTCATCGTAGTATGCCACGGTCCTGTGTAATACCATATGGCCTAAGGATGGCCCCCTTATAGCTTCCCATTGGTGATCGCTTTGCCACGGTCCGGTGAGCTCTCGTGACCAGAGTGTAGGGCTAGTGGTAAGCCCCCTCTCTGTTGGTGCTCGTTCTGGTTAACTGACGGCCATGTGGGGGATATGGTGACTAGGGGTTGGGGTTGGTCCCCGGGCCCCAACCCTTTTGCACCAAGGTTATATGCATTGCGGTGACCGGGGGCTAGGGCTGACAACTTGAACCCTCCTCTCATATATGCGCTTTGTAAAACTTAAATAGACCTGAGGCCTTTATATGGTTAAGAACCAATGCATAGGAGGATTCGTCGAGCGTGACATTAGTAGACCAAAGGTCAGGGGTTCGAACCCTGCGTAGGTTATTTGAACCCTACCATAATTTTGGCCAACCGTGGGGTGCCACATGGTGGCCTCTAGTTGGGCCACGTGGCACACCCTAATTGGTCCACCACACACAAAACAACCTAATCAAAATGAATCAATTCAACCAATATGAGGTTTCCACTTGGCATGCTCTCATTGGCTTGTACATGCCCAGTCAACCTGATGATGTCAGCAGTATGACTGCCCAATCAACAATACTGCTAATATTTTATTCATTGGGTCAAAAGATCAGAATGCGATAACTTGAGCATACAATATCGAATTAAGGTGAAACGAACATCATTGCATTTAGAACAACAAACACTTTGACTTGACACTAGTTTCGAAACTTTATTGGCATTTTCATTTTTGAGCTAAAATTTGATCACCGGATCATACTTCCCACAAGGAACTTTTAGACTCCAAAAGTTTACTTCTCCTAGTAAATAAACTGAGGCTGAAACTCAAAATTAACCAAAAACTCAATCCATATTGCTATGTTTTCAATTGGTGCCCTTCAAGCTCCACTCAAGGCACTTCACCTATCTTCTTCATGAAGACCTACTATCCTGTTAAGAATCGAGCCAAAATTCTTATTGTTGATGCAGGAACAAAAACACTGGTGAGTGGAATCTGTACAATCTCTTTAATCCCATCTTTTACGACTCAAATAACATCATATTGAAGTTCAATTGTTGAATACAAACTTGATTTTCCGTCTTGGAAATCATAAGCAATACAAACTTACTTTACCATCCTCAAACTGCGCTTGTACACAAAAGTACACTGCTACAAAATTTCAATGACACCATTGGCTTTGCCTACAAAAATATAGTCATTTTGTACAATCTTAAACAAAGATTATATTCACAACAAATTTCATCTTGAATACTTGCATCGGTGAGTACATGACAAACTTCTAGACAAACTTGGACAATAAACATTGTACATTCCAAAAGTCCTCAAATGTTTGGACTTATAAGCAAACCAACTACATAACATGTCAATGAAAAACATATACTTGTTATTCATAGTGATTATTCTTGTTCACTTTACAAAGGTACCAAAAACAGGTAAACAACAACAAGCTTTTACAATTTTCAAAGAAAAACAAACTATATAAATAATCTACCCAATATTTGCCTCTCATAGGCTTATGGGTTTTCTTTTTGCATCAATTTTGCTTTGAAGGTTGTTGTAGGAATCTTGTGAGTCCTCTTTGCCACCTCTTGCTTCCTTTACATTGGTCTGCATAATCTCTTTTCCCTTCTTGGAACGAAGCTCTAGATGTAATTTCCAACATCATTCATTCCCATGCCCATGCATCTTGCAATGGGTACAAAATTACTTTCTCTTGCTTTCCGACAAGTCCTCAAATGTGAAGGAGATTCATCGTGCTTGATGCTAAGAACCTGATCCATTTTTTTGAATATTACCATGCATTGGTCACAAATAGCCACACAATGGTCAAATGCATCACAGAAAGTGCAAGGATGCATGTTCCACAAATAGTCAAAATTACCATCATTTGGAAACACCCATGAGATTTATACCTATCCCTCGGGCTGCAACTTTGACGATGTGGAGTGGACGATGACATGCAAGGTCCTTTAAAGCATTCATCTCTCTTAGGAGACAAATGAACATTGTCCCCACCATCTTGGTGTGACATATACTCCTCTGAAGACTAATTTGCCTCAAACCATTTAGAGAATTCTCCAAACTCTCTTTGACCATATCCCAATCCTTGATATTTTTGTCTCTTTTGTACCATGATTGGATTGGTGATCCCGTGGCCATTTATGTTGAGGCCTCCTCTTTCATAACCCATTTTAGATAGCAACTTTGTACCAATGCCTCTAGTATGTTGTTCAAATGCTGCAAAAGAGTTGTTATGAACATAAATAGAAGGATTTGAACTTGAAATACTTATTACCTCCTTAAACTTGCCATCCACCTTTTCCGTTTCAAATGATGATGACAACTTTGTAAATGACTCTAGCCGCCCACTCTTACCAACCAACATATGATGAGAATCCATGAGATGCATACAAAATTCACATGCATCATTTTCCTCATACGATCCATAACCTCTGTTTGAACCATGCTCACATATTGGCTTCACTTTGGAGGTTTCTTTTACCGTCACGGGAGTGGAACTTTCAACAACTTGTTCCTCAAGAACATACTGCAACTGAAGGCGCATATGCCTCTTCCCCTCTTTAGCGTCAAGCCTTGCTATGATACCAATTTGATCTGAAATTGGAGGAGAGTTTCTCCTTTCTAAAAATGATTGTTCTCTTGATGTTTTGCAAGGAAAAATGGGTCTTATGACGAAACAAGTTTTCAAAGGTCTCTTCAAGGACTATAAGTTAGTTCTTCATGTAAACTTAAAACATAAGCAACATCTCAACATTTAACTCATATCAACATTCATGAAGAGAAACAACAAAGAATTTGGTGACAGAGTTCACCCCTCCTGGGCTACATCTCTGGGTCTTCCAACATAGCTAGACCCCTCCATATATTAAGTGGAAAAGAGCACATAAAGTTTGATGATAAAGCAAGTGGCTAGTTTCCCCTTCAAGGAAACATTATCCTACAAAGAACTCTCACTATAAACATCATGACAACCTACAGTCAGTCATGAAACCATAAAAAACACAAGGTGTCTCCTACAAGGAACTTGTAATCCATCTGAAAATGAGCATACAAGTACTTCAATTCCACATTGAAATACAAAAGAAAGATTTCATCAACAAGATATAATGATAAAAGAATAGATGAGTTGAACCCTACAAGTAACAGCTGTTGCAGTAAACATTTGAAGGTAAGAAAACCCCTACAAGGCCTTCTCCATGTTCAAGCACCTTCAAGAACTGCTCCAAAACACTGATTGATCCATACACCCATGGACTTGAACCTATAAAAAATATATCCAGATGTGCTCTAATAAGAAAATAGAGGTCAGCATTGGATCCATAGTGTCCAAAAACCCCTATGTATACTCTTCTTGAGCTCCAAAAGGCCAAACACTCAACAAGTTATGGCTTCCTTAATTTCTCCCTTAATTTCTTTTGCTCTTCATCCTATAATTCAGATAAACAGTCGAATTGTCTTACAAATTCGCCATGTTTTCCACTGTGGAGGTGACAAATTTGCCCATTGAAGGTGCATTTTATTGGACAATTAAACTGCCCAATAATGTTATGTGCACAAATTTCCGTCTCTGCTCTTGGTTTTATGGCCAATGTGGCCAGGGGTCGGGCTAACTGCACCCCGCCACTCTACACCAACCTTTGACGGTCACGGTTACATAATGGCCCATGAGGCGGGGGGCTAGGCTAATTGCCAGACCCCATTGACCCAAGCACCATTTCTTCGGGACGTGGTCTTGTTGGCACCCATAGGGCCAAGGGTTGGGCCAACGAGCCGCCCTTACCGCTGAATCTCCCATCGAAATCTACCACGGTCCTATGTAAGGCCATATGAACGGGGGCTAGGCCCCTTGTATAACTCCCGCCAATGATCGCTTTTCGATAGTCCCGTGAGCTCACGTGACCAGAGTTTAGGGATAGTGGTAAGCCCCCTATCTGTTGGCGCTCATTCCGGTTAGTCGATGGTAGTGTGGGAGATATAGTGACCAGGGGTTGGGGCTGGTCCTCGAGCCCCAACCCTTTTTCACCAAGGTTATATGTGCTACGATGACTGAGGGTCGGGGTTGATAACCCGACCCCTCCTCCCATATATACGCTTTGTAAAACTTAAATAGGCCCAAGGCCCTTATATGGTTAAGAAACAACGCATAGGAGGACAGGTAGAGCGCGACATTAGTAGACCAGAGTTGGGGGTTGCATCCCTACCTAGGATATCTGACCCCCACCAAATTTTTTTCCAACCGTGGTGTGCCACCTGGTGACCTCTGGTTGGGCCACATGGCACACCCTAATTGGTCCACCACACACAAAATGACCCAATCAAAATGAACCAATTCAATGAATATGAGACTACCACTTGGTATGCTCTCATTGTCTCGTACCTTCCCAGTCAACTTGATGATGTCAACAGTACGACTGCCCAATCAACAATCCTGCTAATCTTTTAACTATTGGGTCAAACGATCAGAATGCGATAACTTGAGCATACGATATTGGATTGAGGTGAAACAAACATCATTGGATTCAAAACAACAAACACTTCAAATTGATGCCAATCTCCAAGCTTTCTCATCACTTTCATTTTTTAGCTAAAATTTGATCACCAAATCACTATCGGAGAGGTCAAAGTTGCAATAGAATCTGCTAGTCGAAGTTGCAAAAGAATGTGTTGAGCAGAAGAAATTATTGGAGGTCGAAGTTGCAGTAGTTACTAAGGAACTGCTAAAAGGAAAGCTTGTCAAGGGACTTGGCCTTGTAGGGTCTTGGTCAAGGGTGATAGGTCTTAGAATTCATTAATTGAAGATTTTATAGGAAGAGGAGAATTCTTGTTGATTTTCCTCTCAACTAGAGAGGTTTTGGACCTGGATGATCACATATATATTGTGTCATTTTGTCTCGTTGGTATTTATAATTTTGTAGTTGTTTGATGAAAATAACACAATAAAAATTAAGGTGAAAAAGAATCTAATCAAGATAAGAAAAAATACATCACGAGAAGTCATCAAATTGAGAGAAATCACATAATCTAGTTTCCCTTAGAGTTTTCAACATGGTATCGAAGCTAAGGTGACAAGACAAGGAAATCTAACTAAAAGAAGGACACTTAAAGGTCAAAGCACTAAAAGGACTATCAAAAGGATTAACAAGAAAGACCAAAACATTGACATCATACCATCAAGAAGACATTCACAAGGACCGAGTACAAGCAAAGAAGACCTCAAAATCCTAGCTTGTCAAAAGAAGGGTTTCTCACTTGAAGCATTGTTGGGAAGCCCGCACATCATCATCAAAGAAGATCTCAAGGACCCTACCTAAAATGACTACACATTGAAGCATCTTGGAGTCTCTACATTCAAGGAAAGCAAGAAGAGGCATTTTCATCATCATCAAGGAATCAAGTTGATCTCCCTCTCTTTGAAGGATCACTTTTGAAGGAAGACATCTTCTATTATCAACATCATCATCAAAATTAGGAAGGCATCAAGTTGAAGATATTTTCATCGAGGAGCATCTTCACTTTACAAGTAAGTACCTTTATATTTATGACTAAATATACTATCAACACGACTTCATTTTGCAAGGAAAGCAACAAATTGGTTGGGTCATCAAACTTTCTTGCATGGAAGAAGAGGACAAATTTGATCCCCATATAAAATGAAGTCATTGAATATGTTAAGGGATTAATTACTAAGCATGCAAAGGAAGAAGCTCAAGCTCTAGCAAAGTATATGAAAGGGGAAGTAAGGGCTCAAAGGATTCTCATTGAATCCATTAAGGATCCTCTCATACCTTATGTATCAAAGTTGGAGACATCAAAATAAATATATGACGAGTTAATAGGATTGTTCTCCATAAGTACCGCGGGAGAAATGATATCTTTGAGGAACGAGATGTACAAAATGAAGATCTCAAAGGAATATGGAATAGCCCCATATTTTATGAAGGTATAAAAAATAAGAGACCAACTACAAGATTTGGGAGAAATAATGTCTGATAAAGAAATGACCATCGTAGTTCTCAATGCACTTCCAGAGGAATGGGGCAACTTCACATCTAGCATCTTTGGGAAGAATGAAGTCACCCCATTGAGTGAACTTTTTTCATTGTGTAAATTGAAGCAACCAAGTTAAAAACAAAAAGAGATGTGGGACTAGGTGAACAAGTTCAAGTATTTGCTACCATGGCTAAGAGAAAAAGAAAGTTTGGGAAATCTGGTTCTCATAAAAAGAAGAAGAATATGTCAAAAACCAAATGCTATGGTTGTGAGGAATATGGGCACTACAAGAGAGATTGTATGAAGTTCAAGAAGGAAAACAAGAGGAAAGAATGAAATGGAGCTCATATCCCCAAAGAAGTGGAAGAACCTGATGGGAATAAATCTAAAGGGATAGATCTTCATTATTAGGGTTTCTCCAATGCACAACAAGGAGAAGTAGTAGGAGAAAATATTTCCTCCATGGTAGTCAAGAGGAGAAGTATTATGACGAGATGCATTTTAGTAGAAGATGGCATCATACTAGAAGCACATTGTTAAAGCAAGAATTCATGACATCATTAGAGAAACTTGAAAGAATAGTTGAAGTACAAGTCTACAGAGATGTAGAAGTTATCATATAAAGGAAGTAGCTCTTGGTAACCTCACTGAAATCATATATAGTACATATGATTGAAAGAAATTCATCTAGCATGATAGAAGGAATTCATCGTACATCATCATCATGAGAAAGGGGAATTTGTTGGATGAGGATAATCAAGATCCTTCATTGGAATCTTCACTAGAAGGTTCACCTCTACTTGGAAGAAGCAAGTGTCTCGCTTATCACTCCACCTTGTGTGGGATACATTGTTTAGAAGGATGATGGTATGGTGATAAAGGAGTGCAACATGTCAAGATGATTGAAGTACTCTTAATCAAGGAAATGAAGTTTTTGGAGGAAGTCTAGATGACCAAAAGGAGAAAATAGGCATGTATAAATTAAGTCATGTCATCATATAGTTGCAGAGAACATGGGTAAATGCTCTACCTTGTGAGCATGATCAAGGATCTCTTATTTTGAAAAGATGCATGAAGGCATGGTTCACATATTGATAAGATGAAATCAGCATAATATGTCCTCATATGGAATATGAGGTAGAGTAAAAAGATGAAGGAACTATGTATGGAAAGTTCATGGGAAGCAATATGTGAAGAAAGAAAGAATAGATCGTTAAAGCTGCAACTACGGTTACAGGAAGTCAACATTTGATACTAGTATAATTTATCATAACATCTCCATAGATAAGATGACCGTGATAAGATCTGTAAAGAAATGAGACCCTTGACATATGAAGTCTTATATTTGTGTTTATGAACATGTAGGATGTTGTAGGCAAGCAAGATTTCATGATGAAAGGCCATCACGAAAGGTAACTTTGATTTGACGTTCATTTTTTTTTAACGACATCTGGATGGGTTGATACTAGGCTATTGAAAAGAGAGTTGTAGATTTCACCTACAACTATAACTCATGTGGTTGGATGAAAGATCTTGGAGGAAACATGACTTGAAAGAGATAGTTGTATGAGGAAAAAGCCAAATGGGGACTAGAGGATCCCTTTCCGATAGAGAGAAGGATGACATGATTGATGTGGCTTGTGAAGGAAAGTGATGGATGACCGATACCCTTGGAAGAAGTCCCAAAAGAAGAACGCTCCATAATGTTAAATATGAACTTCATGGCATTAAAACAAAGAACCCCACAAGAAACTGATAGTCCCATGATCTCTACCTAGAGTAAAAAAAAATTGGAAGCAAGTCCCTGGTTAAGAGGGAGCTTGGATAAGTCCCTAGATAAGAGGGAGCTTGGATATATTCCTTTTATAGGAATGGGTACATTCCTTCATAGGAATGGGTACATTCCTTCATAGGAATGGGCATGTCCTCCCTAGTTGAGAGGGAGAGATAGACACATCATTCTTGTCTTCACTTTGGAAGAAAGAACAAAAGATTGGGTAAGCATCTGGAATATGATACTCTTTGAGGATGAGACAGGGCATCTAAGATAAGAGTAGTTGTAGAGGACATATATTCTTTGAGGAGTGGGAATCTAATATAAGAATAGTCTTGGGAGGACATACCATGTGAACACTCGAGTGGGGTATGTGCCTTGAGAGACAATGATGATGGTATATATAAGTCATTGATCTCGCCAACATTGTGCTCTGATCTTGTGGGGAGATATAGTTGTTAGTCAAGGCCTTTCTATGTGACAATGTTGGTTGTTATGATGCTAAACGAATGGGTTACCAATCCGAATCTTCTTATGAGAATTCTTTAGATTGAGAATGTGTAAGTACCATGTATGGATTATGAATACCTCCCTAGTTAAGAGGGAGCGTTGAAATATGTAACTAGGTTCGGTCTTGATAACGACATATGTAATCATGATTTTATGTATTTAATGAAAAGAGAAAATAAATTTATTATTGTTATTCTTGAGGCGTGGGTTCATGCTCAAGGGAGATTTATTTTTAGGTCAAGCACCCATTGAGTGCTTGTAGGGCTTGTCATTGAGTCTACAAGACAATTGAGTCATTTTCATCTATGAAAAACCCTTTTGGGCATGTTACATATTGTAAAGAAAAACTACTTGAGTAAAAAGAAAGTCAAAAGACCCTCTAAGACCTCGTCATGGTGCAAATATCAAGTCACCCTACATAAAGGGACAAGTCAGTCTAAATATAGCAATTCGTACCCCTCAAAAGCCTATAAATAAGAAGGAACTCGAACTCGTTTGGACACTCTCAAGCAAGTTTGATCTCCTCAAGATAGAAGTTGGAAAAGTACAAAGAAGAAAAAGAACGAAGTTTTGGGCCTCTCTCTCTCTCTCTCTCTCTCTCTCTCTCTCTCACATTAGGGTTTCTATAGTTACTGGGCAAGATGAAATTTTGAAGCTGCGTTGAAGCTATGAAGATGCATTAAAGCTGTGAAATCGCTTCGAAGCTATGAACCTGCATCGAAGTTGTGAACCTGCAACGAAGGTATGAAGATACATCGAAGCTGTGAAGTTGCATCAAAGTTGTATCAAAGTTGTGAAGTTTCAGCTAGGTCGAAGCTATGAAAGGTTACAACTGTGAGTCTATTGGAGAGATTGAAGTTGCAGTAGAATTTGCTGGTATAAGTTGCAAAAGAATGTGCTAGGTAGAAGAATTTGTTAGAGGTCGAAATTGCAGTAGTTGCTAAGGAACTGCTAGAAGGAAAGATCATCAAGGGACTTGGTCATGGAGGGTCTTGGTCAAGGGTCATAGGTCTTTGAAATAGTCAATTGAAGATTCTATAAGAAGAGGAGAATTATTATGTATTTTCCTCTCAATTGGAGAGGTTTTCGCCTTGGCTGATCGCCTATATCTTGTGTCCTTTTGTCTCACTCTTCTATAGGATTTGGTAGTTGTTTGATGAAAACAAAAAAATAATAATTAAGGTGAAAATTAAATTAATCAATATAAGCAAAAATACATCACAAGAAGTCATCAAAGTAAGAGAAATCAGATAATCTTGTTGCCCCTAGATTTCTCAACAAAAGACTCTCAATAGATGTCCAATTTGCATTGATTGGAAGCTCAAATTGACAAGAATACCTAAATGCCCCGCTCTTGTTGAATAATTTGTAGATGAAAATTAGTGAATTTTCTCCCATAATCATCGTCATTTGATTCTCCTCGTTGTATCCATTCGAACAGTAGGTGGCCCATCACATAGGTCCTCTCGGTTGAGGAGATATGGCTTCTCGAAGTGTTGGAGCCCCATTTTTTTATCAAGAAGCCCTAAAGGATAAGCTACAAGCATTAATATTTATTCAAGAAAATAAAATAAAATTAGGCTTATCCAATTTTAGACAAAAGCCTATTTCATTAAGGACAAAATATTAAAAAATTTAAATTAAATTTGTGGGGGGTTTCTTGCTCCAAAACATAATTTTGAAATTCAAAATTATACTTGGTTTTCTCTCCAAGTGATTAGGTCAGCCCCTTTATTTAAGTGACCCAATTCAACACTGTAAATGAAGGACAAATTCTCCACAAGAGACATCAAATCAACTCGCTATGAGTAATTGATCTCTACGACATTGCGTGGTCATGCATATATGAAGTTAAGGTCAAAGTTATGAAGCGTTTTTGGGGTTAATTATTTCTGATTGGATCATGGCTATTTATTGGGACAAAGGTGACTATATGAGGCTATTCAACCTCCTCTTCAGAGTCAAATATGAGATACTTTTGTTGGTTTAAGGAAAGGTTTCTATGCATAGGTGTGACCCTCCTTCTGTAAAATATTCTAGCTTACTGAGCCACATATCCTGTTGAGGGTTTTCAACCCTATTCTAAGGTTTAAGTGCGCAGACCCCGAGGTTGACATGACTTAGTTTTTGGCCCTATGGTAGAGCGTTTTTGGGCATGCATCTCTAAGCTAATCCACATACAACCTAAGGCAAGATCGCATACCTTCAAGAATAATTATAAGAGGAAAATTCATTAGCCTATTCATATACATCTCTTTGGTAAAAGAAGTGTTGGAAATAATACTGAGAGGGGGGGTGAATCAGTATTATCAAATCAGATACTTTTCATTTTTCATACTCAAATTCATATACGCAGCTTCAGTTCAGTATATCCTCATATATACGTGACTGTGTTAAATGCAACTAACGTACATGCAGTAATCTTATGATTCAGTTAGCTTATCTTCAGTAAATGCATCAGAACATTATTAACCATATTAACAGTAATCAGGTGTAGTAAGACAGTATAGATCATCACACATAAGAAGCACACATGAACACCATGATATAATGTGGAAACCCAATGTGGGTGAAAACCACCTGCTGCAATTCGTCTCTTTCTTCCTTTAATAAGAAACTTCTTTTACAAT
>APFE031525675.1:69789-83151 GCA_000404065.3 Pinus taeda | reverse complement strand
TAGGTTAGGCTTCTCTCAATACCATGGTCCAAAACCATGTAGAAACAATACCATGGACCCAATACCTGGGGTCGTCATTTCGAACCAAATACCATGGACCAAATACCACGGACCAAAACCATGTACGCGATTTTCCTTCTGTGAACCTGCGTGTATACGTATACACACCTTTTTCTCAGATAACCTGCGTATATACGTGCTTTCATCAAGTCTAACCCGCGTATACCTTTCTTTTGACCTACTGCACCAGATCTGCCATCTGATTAAGTTGCCATCACCTGTATCATACCTCTGAGTGAGTTTCCATCAAGGACAACACCTGTATCATAATGCCAACAAGAAGTACATTACATTAGACAATTTGTAACCTTATTCATGAGGAGCCAAGGTATGTACCAATATTTATAAGTTTTGATTCCAACTGATATCAAGAGACTTATTCAACCTTCAAAGGGCACACTTTTGTAGATATTTTATGTGATGTTCACATCAGACTTGAGATAAGGGTTCAATACTTTTCCCTTTTGTTTTGTTCAAGCAATATATGGTAATTTGTGAGGCAAAAAATGATTGGTTTCTCATGCAATTTCTGTGGGAAATGGTCTGAAATATGAAACCTATTATGAGCATTGATCAATGATCTATGTATTTCAATATTTTCAAGTCATATTTGTAGCATAATCTCCGTGGAAAAACTTTAAATTCACATTTGTAACATACGCTCAAAGAATCCTTGAGGACAACTCTCAGATCGTGTTTTGTGTAAGTCTTCTAAACACATATATAAGCGTTAAACAAGACTTTGCAAATCAGGTTCAAGGAGAAGTAAAGGCACCTCTATGGTTTGATCATTTGAAGTAGTCTCCGTACGAAATCTTGTGTTTTGAGGCAAATTTTACTAAATCATCTTCATTGGGTTAATTGTACATTAAACTATCATATTTTGGTTCATGTATTCAATTGCATATTGTGGCAAGCATAATGAGGGTTCAATGTGTCTAGAACTATTTAAGGCCTAAATGGTAGGGCATGCAATCCAATGATTATCATTTGTTTATCTTAGATTTGGAGTACAGTTGTTTGTCGCAGGAAGGTCTAATCATTGTAAACTAGTGACATCTTTGTCATCAGTGGCAGACTAGAGAGACCGGCAATTATTATCATTCGACATCAACAACTTCATTTGGAAAAAAGAAGGCATCCTAGAATTGTTCAAGACTTGTCTTCACAACATATTTGACATATCTAAACTATTGTACATTGAAGGCACAATGTGATAATCATTGAGTACAAGAAGCAAAACAGTGACATCTTTTGGGCAATATATTTGATCAAATTTTGTACCATACTTCTTGTGACATCCCCTGGTCGATACTCTCTCTTGCAAATAATTGTAATGATTTAAATGGTTGAGAGGGGGATGCAGATTCCATTGCTTGAGAAGGAGATTTCTTGAGGGAATTGTTGTTTTAAATATTAGTCCTGGTTGGTTGAGTGGTTTTAAATGGGCTAAAAATGCCATAAATTAACTAAAATAGGAAGGACATGCCTATCTATCCTTTGAAATCCAACCATAACAAACAAAAGGACAAAATTTAAGGAGAGGCATCAGTTGTGCTGTCTAGTGGTTGACTGGAAGACAATTAGTTAGTTGGGGAACCCTCACATAAAAGAAGAGAAAAATAAGAGGGAGACACACTTACGGGGAAGAAGGATAGAGGGGAGAGAGAAAAAAAACACTTGATTCAAGAAGAATCAAGGGGGAGGAGACTCTTTTGTGTAGTGACAAAAAAGGAAATGAGAGTGTAGAGCTGAAGAGAAGTAGAGTGACCTCTATCATGAATCGAACTCTAGAAAATAACACTAGTTGAGGAGTCCTCTAAGAGAGGCTTGCTGGGTGAAATATTATAGAGAGTGAAGGATTTCATAAGGGCTGAAGAACCCAATGCAAGCTTGGGATTGAAGAACCTAATGTGTTGGGGATAATCACTCAGGTGTATGTGAGGTTGATGAACCACCAAGAGTTGTCACGGGGGCTAAAGTTCTGGTGTTTGTCTCATTGATGAACCACTTAGAGAGGTGATTTCTTCCACATATCAATAGTTTATCCACCAATGAACCTTCCTTTAATGTGGACTCTTTTCTCTTAAAAGTGAGCTTAGAATTCCTTGTGATATGGTATCCTGGCATGGATGTTAGCTCTGTATGTAAATTTTGAAAGACTGAGTGGGAAATTGTGTAGATGGTGGGTGAAGATTGTGTGACGTTGTCTCATCCTATTTCAACAAAAGAAATTATTTGGTTTCTCTCCCAAAAGCACTCCACCTCAAGTAATGGAAATTGGGTAGGGGTGAAAACTGCAAGAAAGGCTTGGTTGCAACTTGTCTATGGTTGGGTGGAGAGTTGCAGTCTCAATGTCAATTGCCAAACATTTCAATTTACAAGAGAATGTAACGATGCTAATCTAATGCTCAAATGTTTAGTTCATGCATGTGAATCGAAGCGGGATATCTACCTATGGAATGTTGATTTCCTATAATAATTTTAGGCATTGTATGGTTTCCTATTCGCTTTCATTAGTTTATTAATTGTTTATTATTAGACCAAGAGACTAGTTGTTGAAGCCCAAAATTGTCTCTTTTTTACAACCTTCCTACACTCCATCCTCCTTCTTTTTTACTCTAATAACTTTAATTGAGCATTAGTTTACAAGGTTCATGGCAATAACATGTAGTTAAACATCTTTTATTTCATAAGTTTCATTGTTCTTTATTATTTAACTTAATATTTGCATGAGCTACTGAATTGCACCAATTCTGCAGCTAATGATTGATTCTGCAACAAAGTTGAAGGTTCGATAGGTTCCAAAACTCCAGCTGAGAAACGAGACATATGGGTAGGGGACTAATAGCTGACACAATGATATTTTCCTATCTTCATGATCTGGATCAATGACAAGAACACCACATAGGGCCAATCAACGTGGAATTCAACCAACAAAGATGGAGTGGAAGGCGAACTAGGCGAGCGAGGAAATTAATGGAAACAAATATTTAGCCTAATTATTTGCTTCTCTGATAGAAAATCACGAGGAAATCATGAGATATTATATGTTTGATAATTTAATTGATGTTAAATTACTTGCATAATTTACTGATTAGAGCTAGTAAGATGATGAAGTGTAAGTGCATTATATGTGCTAGAAGTCCTTGATTATTCACACCTCTAAATTAAACTGAGTTATCGAAATATAGATTCTAAATTAAGTTATTGGGATGCACATGAGTAGGGTAATTTCTTCTAGAAAATAAAATGATAACACTCTTTTATCAATTGTTTCAAAAGAAACTTTCAGAACTCTACATAAAAATAAATCAATCCCATACTTCTGAAAATTAATTATAATTCTGAAATCCACACAACTTATGAAAATCTCAAAATTATAAATCAATATCACACTTGTAAAATGAAATTTAACTCAGAAAATCACACACACACTCTCTTTGTTGTATGTCTGAATTATAATTTGAAGGAAACTCAATTCTCTAAAGGAATCAAATCATTTATCATACTAACACAATCTTGCATGAAAATTCGAAATGAATTGAAAATATATTCTCACTTGCTCAAAATCATAAACCATTCTTGCTTGAAATAAAACCTATAATCAAATCCTTTGTTTTTAAGAATTTCAATTTTAATCTAAATCTGAGCTCTCACTATTGTTATCATTACTCATTAAACTCAATTCATGTGCTCGTGAATCAATAAAGAAGATTAGTTAACAAAAAATTCACATTGCTGCTATTAAACTCATAAATCAACAAAAGAAATTGATAAGGAAATTCTACACGATGCATGTGGAAAATAAACTTATGAAATGTTATAAGGAAATTCACTTAAAAACATAAAATAACATTACTACTTGAGGGGGCACTCCACAAGCAGATGGTCACGAAATCCAATTGAATAATCAACCATGCATCGAAATAAGAAGGATTCTTTATAACTGAATTGAAAACATAGTTTTAATTCTCACCGTCACATAATAAAATCATTGTGTTTTTGCTTGCTTATGAAGTCTTTTTATAAAGCCTGTAGCATTAAATGTTCAAAGCTTCAGGCCTAGCTTCTCTTAACAAAATACTAAAATTAACTATGAAAGATATCATAATGAAATTCGCTAACGATTTTCTATTTAACAAAGCAAATCGTTAAGTGTATATATCGTTCCTCACTCGCCTGTATAGCTGACATAGTTGACTTTTGTCATTGACAACGTAACTGGAGTCTTTCTTGATCGATCTGGTTCATGAAGGTCGGAAGGAATCATGGAGTGCATTGATTTCTATCTTCCCATATATTTATCGCTCCAGTTGGGACCTTAGAACCTATGAAACAACAGACTTAGCTGCAGCATTAGACATTAGTTGTAGAATCATCCCAATCTCGTAGCTAAAACAAATATTAGACTAATAATAAAGAACATTATTAACTTATGAAATACAAGACTTTCAAATACCTGCCATGCCATGGATTCTGTGATTTGTTGCCCATTAAGTGATTATGATGATAAAAAAGGAGTAAAATAGGTGGAAAAAGGGTGTCAAAAGGAAGAAATTATGAGGCTCAACATTACCCACACAGAGGTCATTGCATGTCCTCATGCAAAAATTCAAAATTGATAGTCTTTCTCTATCACTGCAATCCTTCATAAACTTGAGCTAAAACATCCAAGTTTTTTCTTTACCTTCTTCTTAGCAATTTCCATCCTAGGTTTCTTCATCAAAATTTTCTATTTCAAACTTATGACCTTTCTCTTGAGAGACTTGTTCTTCTCGTTTAACGTTTTTATCTTTTCATACCATAAACCTAGATGCAACAAAATGTTATCATTTTTGGTTCTTTGAATTTGATTTTGCACCTTTAATGTCTCATGTTCCTATTTTAGATGTCTATTCAGTGTCTCTAATTCAAAAATTTCTTCCTTCAAAGTATTCACAATTAAGTGTTCTTGTGGACTGTTAGACTTAATTTATTTTCCTTGAATTGAAGAAGAAGATACTTTTCCTGTAGCCTTTTCTCTAGAGACTCAATGTGGTTATATATCTCCCGTTGTACTTGATCAATCTATGGTGTTCTTCTCATTGGATTATCAATTGGTGATATAGCTAGTGATGGAACCTCTGGTTCCTCTTCCTCTTCCAGATTAACAAACTCTATGAATTTTTGAGATGACTCCTTTACCATTTTGTTTAATCTTGTGCTTCTCCTTATGGTAGATGAAAGAGGAGTTTGTTTTTGAGTTTTCTTCTGTTATGTAGTGGCCTTCTTTGTTTCCTATTTTCTCCTTGGGTGTATTTTCTTCTTTTTCACTGACTTTCTTTCTTCTAACAATTTTCTTCTTTAGACTTTCTAAAACATTTTCAAGAGGAAGTTCATCTTCTGAATGTTGCTATGGTTGAGATGGGTTATCAGTAGGGTTTTCAAACAATTTTCTTCTGCTCCTCGTTATCTTATTGCTACTTGGTTCTCCTTTCTCAACCTCTTTAAAATGATTTCTAATTAAGAAATTCTCCCAGTTATCTCCCAGATTCTCAAGATGGGCTTCAATAAGCATATTTACAAGGCCATGATGATATAGAGTGTTTTCAATGGACTGAATTTTCCTTTGTGTATTTCCAGACATCTTCCTCAAGCTATTAGGTAAAAATAAGGTAAATTGATTTCATTTCCTTCAGTAAAGTTCATCATTGAATGAACATGGTAGCAAAACATGTTACCAAATCTACCCTCACAAGTAATGAACTTCTGAATTACTAACAATAAATTCCTCCATTTACCCTTTAGAGTTGTGCTCGAAATACCCTTTTTAAAGACAATAGTATCCATACCTAGATTCTTTAGAAACACCTTCCATTCATTCCCTTCAATACCCCTGTTTTTGAACCACCTTTTGCCAATTTTGGCTAGTTTAGTCACTTCGGCCATGAAGGACTCTGTCACGACAATTTTGATGTCCCCAATTTCTACCTCAGTTCCATCAAAGGCACGAGCAAATGATTTGGTTACCTCTTTGTCGCAACCATCAAAATTTTCTATAAAAACTAGCCACTGTGCTTGCTGCATCATTTGCTTGACCTGTGGGTAGCCTTCCCTAAATTTCTTCCCGTTCGGCTCTACTCTAATATGACTTCCATGTTTGCAAAGTCTCGCTTCACAATTGCTTCTTTGACAGGGCTTTGGAATGGTATCAAGTTCAGGAATATGAGTATGGACAGGAGAGTGAAATGGCAAATGGAGATGAGCGAGACGGCTTAGGGAAATGAATGAAATAACTCTTGAGAAACAGAATATAATGGACATGAGTGAGTGGAATTATCAATGAAGTAGGGTTTCAAAAATATGTGTTTGCGTGATGATGATGAATATCAAATGGGCTTTTCAGACTAATTTCATTGATATGACATGATATTTATAACCCAGTCTGAAGTTAGAACAGTAATCATTATTTTGAATGGTGGTACAACGTCTATATTATTTCATAATGTAATGTTTTTACCTTTATTATTAAATCTAGTATTTTCATACCTTCAACTTGTGATTCTAATACTTGTTTGTTCTTATGAAATTGTCTTCAAGTGCTTCCACTGTGGACTTGATCATTTCCTTTTGCTACAATCTTCAATCATTCCAGTTGGTGATTGATGTAACATTAGCTACAGAATTTCATCAAAGCTACAGATTCTCAGCAATTCTGTAGCTACTTATTCTAAAAAGAAAAATAGGGACATAAAAAAAATGGGAATTAGAACAGGATTGAAAAAGAAAATTTAGGGTGCAAAAATTACTTGGTTTTCGCCCTAGATTTTATGTATAAACATGCCAACTGAGTTGGTTTTAATGCTTATGATTTATAATATATTAATATATATATTAATATATATATATATATATATAATATATATAAGGAAAACAAAAATCTTTACAAATCAAGTTGAAGAGGAAGGAAAATCCTTCCTAATCATCTTCAAATCAATATTGTATGGCAGATTTTTAACAAATTCCTCTTTTGTCAATGGCTTGTGATAAATTCTCAATCGATGACCATTTACAAGGAAGGTCACTCTTTCTTCATCAATGGTTCTGATCCTAACTGCACCATTATCAAAGACAATTTCAATCTCATAAGGCCCAAGCCAATGAGTTTGAATTTTTCCTTTAAAATCTTTAAACTTTTAGTCAAAAAGTAATGCCCAATCTCCTAGCTGAAATTTCCTTTCTTTATGTACTTGTTATGCCATCTAGATCTTTGTTATTGAATTATGTTGGTTCTTTGAATAACATCTTGTCTTATCTCATCTAGTACATTCAATTGCTCCATTCTTTGTTTTCGTGCTTTAGATAGATCAAGGCCTAATTTGATTGTTGTCTTGAAGGTCTTTATCTGGAACTCAATAAGAAATAAGACTTGCTTCCCATAAACAAGTTCATAGGGAGAGTGTCCTATAGTGTTTCCCCATGTGGTACGGAATGCCCATAAAGCTTCTAGAATCTTTTATGCCCAATCTCTTCTATGCAGATGCACAGTCTTGGTAATAATTGTTGCAATTACTTTATTGGTGGATTCCACCTGCCCATTTGCCTGTGGATGATATGGAGTGGATTTCCGATGTTTGATTTTATATTCCTTCATTATATTTTGTACCAACTTGGATGTAAATTGAGTTCCTTGATCTGTCACAATCTCCCTTGGGATACCAAAATGAGTAAAAATGTCCTCGAAAAGAAATGAAACTACAACATTTTCAGTTGCAAAAGAAAATGCTTTAGCTTCTACCCATTTTGTAACATAATCAATGCAAACAAGAATGTACCTTTTCTATCTGGATGGTGGATTAATTGGACCATGAAAATCTAGAGCCTATTTCCCAAAAGGTTCAATGAGTACCTGAGGTTGCAGAGGCATTTCATATGAAGGAACAAGTTTCCTCATTCTCTGACAATTATCACATCTTTTTACATATTCTTTGGCATCCTTGAAAAGGGAAGGCCAATAATATCCTAAGAGAAGGACTTTGTAAGCAGTGACTTTGTCAACGAAGTGTCCTCCACATAGCTCATCATGACAAGATTTTAGTATTTATGCTACTTCATCTTCTCTGGCACATCTTCGAATAATCATATCTAACCCTATTTTGTACAATTCTCCATTTATCCATGAGTAAGATGCACTAATTTGAATTACCTTTATTTTCTTTCGAGGAGACAAATATAATGGTAAATTTCCTGTAGTGAAATAGTTAGCAATATTTGTAAACCAAGAAGATTTAGTAGATACTGTAAATAAATATTCATCAGGAAAATTGTCTTCTACAGGTACATCATTATTATCATTTTGAATCCTAGATAGAAAGTCAGCAACTGTATTTTGTTTTCCAGGTTGATCCAAAATAGGAATATTGAATTCTTGTAACAACAATAACCATCTGGTAATTCTACCATTAGTAATTGGTTTATTCATTAAGTACCTAATTGCAAAATGATCAATATGTACAAAGGTTTCATAGCCAGTGATGTAATGTCTGAATTTGTTGATGGCATGGACAACAACTAAAAACTCTTTTTCTTTTACAGTATAGTTTAACTCTACAAGAGGTAAATTTTTACTGGTATAATAAATGGCATAAGGAGTTAAATATTTTTGTCTTAGTACAAGTCCTAATGCTATATCTGAAGCATCTGTTGAAATGTGAAAAGGTAATTTCCAATTTGGTCCTCTTAAAATAGGTGTTTCATAAATCTTTTCTTTCAATGTTTTAAAGGCTTTTTGGCAATCATAACTCCAATTGAATTCACAATGTTTTGTGAGCAATTTAAAAAGTGGAGATGCAATTTTTGTAAAGTTTTATATGAATGTTTTATAGTAACTAGTAAAATCAAGAAAACTTCTAACATATTGTTGACAAGTTGGAATTGACAATTTAGAAATAACTTCTACTTTAGATGTGTCCTCTTTAATTCCATTTCTTGAAATATGGTGTCCTAAAAAAAAAAAAAAAAAAAAAAAAAAAAAAAAATTCACAGTTTAATGAGAGATTTGCTTCCTTACATCTAATGAGAACTTTTTCCAAATTTTTAAGAGCTTCTTCAAAAGCATTTCCATAAACTGTAAAATAATCCATGTAAACTTCCACATAATCATGAATTAGATCATAAAAAATTCCTAAAACTTCCCTTTGGAATGTTGTAGGTGCATTACACAACCCAAAATGAAGTACTCGGTAAGCGTAAGTTCCCCATGGACATTTAAAAGTGGTTTTATCTTGATCTTCTGGAGCTACTTGGATCTGGTTATATCCACTAAAACCATCTAGAAATGAGAAATATTTCTTTCCTTCCAATGTGTCTAAAACTTGATCTATGAAAGGAAGTGGAAAATGGTCTCTTAAGGTAGCTTTATTCAATTCCTTATAGTCAATGCATACTCTCCATTTTCCATTATTTTTAGGAGCAATTACCAATGGTGAAACCCACTCGCTATTTGATATTAGATAAATGAAATTCACATTTAACAATTTTTGTAATTCCTCTTTAATATTTTCTCTCGAATTTGGATTCATTCTTCTCTAAGGCTGTGAGATTGGTTTAGCATTTTCTTCAATGTAAATATGATATATACAAGTATTTGGATCAATTCCTTTCATGTCAGTATATTCCCATGCATAAGCAGAGGAATGTTCTTGTAACATCTTTATTAAATCTTTCTTTTGAAATTCTTCCAGATTATTATTGACATTCAAAGTTTTTTTTGGGAAGATTTCTATTGAAGAGTTTCCAAATTTTTCCATAGAATATAAAAATAATTGACGAGATGATAAATATTCAATATTGCATTGTTCTTGAAAACTTTGATTAGATTCACAATATGAGGAAGACTCATTATTTTCCATTAAATTCAAAACCTGATCTTCTTCATCTATATGTGAAGTAACAAATATTGGTCGTATACCAATATCATCATCTATTCATTCTTCACTTTCTACTTCTATTGTTGTTTTTGTAGGAGGATATAACGTGAATTTCTTTGTTGAACTTCCATCATAAATAAACATATCACCGGATCTACAACTTATAAATGCATCAGTTGTAGCTAACCATGGTCTTCCTAGAACCAATGGATGTCCTCCCAAATTACTCTTGGGTGTTAGAATCATAAAATCAACATGATACTCCCAAGAATCTAAGGATATAAATATGTCTTCTAATACACCATCACGTTTAATAACAGATCTATCTGCTAATTGCAACAATGTAGGTGTATATTGAAGATTAGGATGTTTCAATTGATTCATAGTTTGTTTACTCATGATGTTTATAGCTGCTCCTAAATCAATCAATGTATTTGGAATTCCAATACCATTGATACGTGTTTTAACAATGGGACTTCCTGGATCAAGGTATTTTTGAATTGTTGTTTTTCCCATCGTGATATCTGCAATTTTTCCAACTAACTGAATTCTTTTGACTTTTTTTCTTTTTCTCCCTGGTCTTTTAATACTCAACTCCCTAATTGTCTTTGCAAAAATTGGTATTTCCTTACTGGCTTGTAGAAAAAGAATTTTTATACAAACATTATTCAGCTCAACTAACATATCATAATCAAGCAATAAAATATGTTTTTATGCCCCCATCAAATTTTAATCTTTCAGGAAAAGGTGGTTTTGAAACAGATACTGAAGGTTGTTCCATAACATGAGTTGGAATGCTATTAGAATGTGTAGGGGTGACTTGTTTTTGAAGTTTTTTCTTTTTCATTGAGAAGCTCCTCCTTTTCAGAGGCATTTTCTTTTTTAGATTCTTGAATAAAAACTGTCGGGGACTTCTTTTCCAAGACTCTACCAGATCTAAGTTGGACATTGCTTAGATCTAGTGGAGTTGTCATATAAGTTTGGAAATTCTGTCCTTCCATATTGTAATCAGGTTGTGAATTTTTATTATTATTTGGATTTGGAAATGGTTGAGAAGGCAATTGATTTGATCTTTGCAGAAATGGTAATTAAAGTTGTGGATTTGGATTCTGAGGTTGAGTTGGTTGAACACGTCGAGGAAAATATTGTGGTGGAAAAACATGATAAGGTTGTTGATATTGACGATATTGAGGATATTTGCTATAAGGATTTTTCCATCCTTATGCCCAAGGTTGAGACCAAGATTGCCAAGGTATGGGTGCAGTCCAATTGTTTTGTGATGGTTGTGCAAATGTTTGAGTGTTAAATCCCTGGGTCATGTTTGGTTGTGAATTTTTCCATTGTCTCTTATCAATAAAACAGAGGGGATCTATCTGATTTGGTATCATTTCCTCTTGATAAACTGCTTTAAGACTTGGTATTGAAGGACATTCTTTTGTATCATGATTTTTTGCACATATAACACAAGTTTCTACACTTTTTAAATCAATAGGGCATTCTCTCGCAATATGTTTCTTTCTACATTTGGGACAAAAGATTGATAATGCAACATTTTCAACATTTTTCTTATTTTGCACTTTAAGGATACTTATTTGTTCACTAAGACTTCCTAATTTTTTTTTTTTTTTTTTTTGGTAATTTGTCAAGCAAATTACCTAATTCAACCCTACTCACAATCCCAACTACAGATTTATTAATCCTAGACATGAGATAATCTCTTGGATTTTTCCTAGTTCTTGCCTTACCTCTTGAAATGTGTATGCACAACTCACAAATGTCTCCAAATGATAACTAAGAAATATCTCCCTTACCCATGAAATTGAGGAGATCAATCCACTCATCTCTGATGGATTTTAATAAGAAATCTTTCAAAGTTTCTTCATCTAGTTCATGCATTTGATCCCTTTTAACATTATAAGAAAATCTTTCAATGAAATTTTCAAGATTTTCATGTTCTTTCTGCATCATTTTAGAGACTTCATCATTAAAATTACGGGGCATATAATAATCCTTATATTTCTCTAAGAATGTAGTTTTCATTTCTTCTCATGTTCTTATAGAGTGTGCTCCTAATCCTGTGAATCATTTGAATGTTGTGTTATCACCCTAAAATCTTTGTTTCTAAGCTTTGGTAAGTTGCCTTGTTTCTAATCATAGTCTTATAAGTTTTGAGTCAGCTCATCACAATTAGTGTCATTCTCATTTACAAACCCTTCTTTGAGTCATGGTGTTAAAGGGTCTCTAGGTCATTTCATGCTTTAAGAGTTAGGTCATAAGGTTAGAAGTGTTTCAAGGTCATATCTCTTTTCCATCAAAGTCTGATAGCCTCATTCCATGTCCTAGAAGCCTCACCATGAGTTTGGAAGTCATATCTCACATTACTTTGGAGAAATTTTCAAACTAGCTTCGAAATTACTGAACTATGAGTTTTCGTAGCGCGCTACGAAACCCCTGTAGCAGCCTGTTTTAGCAGAAAAACTCTGTTTTCTGCTTTTACTAGTCAATTTCTAAAATCTTTCCTGAGCAGCTGAGAACTTAATTTTGCAAACTGAAAGAGGCTTTTATTCCTAACATGCTGCACTACAAAAATGTCTTTCCGTTTCTTCAAATTTATTCTGAGGTGGGAGGAATTTATGGTTAAACTTGCGCTACGAAACTGCTGAAAATCAAGCTTTGTCTTCTGGTTTTAGCAGTCTTTTTCAAGATCAGTTTCTGGTCACATGAAAGGGTATTTTGGAATTATGAAGGAGGTTTATCTTCATCAACTCTCCTAATACAATAACCTATCTCAATTTCTTCATAAGTGTTTTCAGTTGGGAGATACTAAGCTTTCATTGAGACCCTACTTTCAGAAAACGGATTTTTTCCTATTTGCCACGTGTTTTTCAAGGATAGATTCTGAACAGCTGGAGGAATGTTTTAAAAAACCAGGAGAGGTTTTTGTTCTAGACAACATGGGCTACAAAAACCTCCTTCAGTTTCTTAAAATGTGTCATGGATGAAGAGATAAAGGCTCTGTAATTTTCAAGGATCTAAACCTAAAAAACAGGGAAACATGTTCCCTTATTTCTAGGGTTTATCATCAGCAGTTGGGTGACCACGTGGGAGGTTTCATCAAATTCGACTTCATGGAGTTTTAGGTGTCAAAGAATGCTTTAAATGCTTAGATAAGGTTGTTGAATCATAATAAGGAGTTACACTCCTAGTTGTATTAGGTCATTAGCACTCCTAGTTAACAGCTAGTTCTAATTAATGGTTTGTTTTATGGTTAGAATAGGTGTCACTGATGGCAAATTCGATTTCTCTTGATGACGGATGATGGAATCCTATTTGTAAAGGCTTTATATAGAGCATGAGGTCGAATTAGCAAAGGGTTGGAGACTTTTTGGCT
>APFE031525675.1:38804-67628 GCA_000404065.3 Pinus taeda | reverse complement strand
AAACTCTGTTTTCTGCTTTTACTAGTCAATTTCTAAAAGCTTTCCTGAGCAGCTGAGAACTTAATTTTGCAAAATGAAAGAGGCTTTTATTCCTAACATTCTGCACTACAAAAACCTCTTTCAGTTTCTTCAAATTTATTCTGAGGTGGGAGGAATTTATGGTTAAACTTGCGCTACGAAACTGTTGAAAGTCAAGCTTTGTCTTTTGGTTTTAGCAGTCTTTTTCAAGATCAGTTTCTGGTCACATGAAAGGGTATTTTGGAATTCTGAAGGAGGTTTATCTTCATCAACTCTCCTGATACAATAACCTATCTCAATTTCTTCATAAGTGTTTTCAGTTGGGAGATACTAAGCTTTCATTGAGACCCTACTTTCAGAAAATGGATTTTTTCCTATTTGCCACGTGTTTTTCAAGGATAGATTCTGAACAGCTCGAGGAATGTTTTAAAAAACCAGGAGAGGTTTTTTTTCTAGACAACATGGGCTACAAAAAAACTCCTTCAGTTTCGTAAAATGTGTCATGGATGAAGAGATAAAGGCTCTGCAATTTTCAAGGATCTAAACCTAAAAAAGGGGGAAACATGTTCCCTTATTTCTAGGGTTTATCATCAGCAGTTGGGTGACCACGTGGGAGGATTCATCAAATTCGACTTCATGGAGTTTTAGGTGTCAAAGAATGCTTTAAATGCTTAGATAAGGTTGTTGAATCATAATAAGGAGTTACACTCCTAGTTGTATTAGGTCACTAGCACTCCTAGTTAACAGCTAGTTCTAATTAATGGTTTGTTTTATGGTTAGAATAGGTGTCATTGATGGAAAATTCGATTTCTATTGATGAGCGATGATGGAATCCTATTTGTAAATGTTTTGTATAGAGCATGAGGTCGAATTAGCAAAGGGTTGTAGACTTTTTGGCTCAGCTGCTGCTCTATGTGCAGACTGTGTATATTTTTAACCTAATGCAGATTTCTACTTAGACAACTCAAGATTCATGAAGAGCTCTTGTATGTTCTTGTTATGATGGCATTTTCCAATACTTACATTGCAGTGGTGTTTACTTATGATACTCATAATTCATCATTGATGCTCTGACTTCCTTCATAGATAAACTTACTATGTTTCACTGTTTTGTATTGTCATTTCTACACTCAAACTCTATGATGCCTTGACTTCCATGTTAGGTAGAATGCTTTGGCTTCACTACTCAGGATTCATGAAGGATTTCTTATATTCAGAATGTGTGTTGTCCTTTCCTTAGTTTGTTTATAGTTGCATAGGTGTACAATCACTCAGAATTCACTGATTGTGCTCTGACTTCCTGTGTGCACTTATGAGCTGTGGTTCCATATGTGTGTTGTGTTATGAATATTCAAATGCTGAATGCCCTGACTTCATGTTAAGTTGATCTTGTTGTGGTACTGAAACATACTTTGACTCCATAGCCCAATGGTAGCCAGCCTTCATCTTTCAACCTATAAACATATACAATTACAAACCATAGAGTTAGCCATCTATTCAAATCATTAATCAAAATCAATAACCCTTTGAGATAGCCCTCTCAGGCTAAGGAGGCTAAGCCTTAGTCAAAAGTCTGGTTTGAAATAGTTACTTGAAATTAACCTGGCCTGCAGCCTTCCAGTGCTTGACTTTGAGATAACATGTTGCATCCTTAAGAGTTGTTGGAAACAACTTCAACTTTTGAGGGTCAAGCAGATAATCATAAGATCCATGCAAGACTTCGAAGTCAAAGAGAAATGTTTTAGGATCCTCACTTCTTAATCCATGAAAGTGTGGAAGGATGGAGGGTGAGATGTTTTATATTGTAGTTGTTGTACCTTCATCGAGGATAGGAAATACAAAGGGTTCTGGATCTCCCCTACCTCCTCCTCTCCCTCTTCCTCCACCTCTATTTCCTCCTCTTCCTCCTCCAGTCCTAGGTTGTTCACCATTAACATTATGTACCCCCTTCGTCTTCTCCAGTCATTGTAGATTCTTCAAAACTAATATAAGGTTCCAAAATTAGGTTTTCTGGTTCTTCTTCTAGCTCTTCTATCAATGGTAAGTCAAAATAAGTTTCTTCCTCTTCTTTGTTAGGGATCTCTAGTACTTTACCTAGAAGTCTTTCTCCACTTGAAGATAGGAAAACTACTCCTTGTGTTGGGGATGTAGGATCTTCTTCTTCTATTACTGCTTCGGTTGATGAGGTGGTGAATCTCTAGGTTGGATTTCAGATCTAAGTACCTCAAGAAGTTTATGTTTGCCTGCAAATGATGGAATACGAGTTTGAGTGGGTGGTGTGGCACTACGAGGTCGTGGTGGGGTAAGTGATGTTGTTGGAATTAAACTTTTGCCTCTACCTACAAATCTACCTCTAGACTCTCTTTCCCTATGCATATCATTTTTTTTTTTTAAAGAAAAGACTCCTATTTACACTTCCCCGACAACAACGCCAAAATTTTGGTAATTTAATTGATGTTAAATTACTTACATAAATTATCGACTAGAAATAGTGAGTTGATGAAGTGTAAGTGCAATGTATGTGCTAGAAGTCCTTGATTATTCACACCTCTAAATTAAACTGAGTTATCGAAATATAGATTCTAAATTAAGTTATTTGAATGCACATGAGTAGAGTAATTTCTTCTAGAAAATAAAATTACCACACTCTTTTATCAACTGTTTCAAAATAAACTTTCAGAACTCTACATAAAAATAAATCAATCCCATAATTCTAAAAATTAGTTCTAATTATGAAATCCACACAACTTATGAAAATCAAAATTATAAATCAATATCACACTTGTAAAATGAAATTTAACTCAGAAAATCACACACACACACACTCTATGTTGTATGTCTGAATTATGCTTTGAACAAAACTCAATTCTCTAAAGGAATCAAATCATTTATCATACTAACACACTCTTGCATGAAAATCCAAAATGAATTGAAAATATATTCTCACTTGCTCAAAATCATAAATCATTCTTGCTTGAAATAAAACCTGTAATCAAATCCTCTGTTTTTAAGAATTGCAATTTTAATCTAAATCTAAGCTCTCACTGTTGTTATCATTAATCATTAAACTCAATTCATGTGCTCGTGAATCAATAAAGAAAATTAATTAACAAAATAATCACACTGCTGCTATTTAAATCAGAAATCAACAAAAGAAAATGATAAGGAAATTCTATAGGATGCGTTGGAAAATAAACTTATGAAATGTTATAAGGAACTTCACTTAAAAACATATAATAACCTTACTACTTGAGGGGAGCCTCCACAAGCAGATGGTCACGAAATCTAATTGAACAATCAACCACGCATCGAAATAAGAAGGATTCTTTATAACTGAATTGAAAACATAGTTTTAATTCTCACTGTTGCATAATAAAATCATTGTGTTTTTGCTTGCTTACGAACTCTTTTTATAAAGCCCATAGCATTAAATGTTCAGAGCTTCATGCCTATCTTCACTTAACAAAATACTAAAATTAACTTTGAAATATATCGTTCCTCGCTCGCTTGTATAGTTGACAAAGTTAACTTTTTCCTTTGACCACGTAACTAGAAGCTTTGTTGATCGATCTGGTTCATGAAGGTACGAAGGAATTGTGGAGTGCATTGATTGCTAGCTTCCCATATATTTCTCGCTCCAGCTAGCACCTTAGAACCTATGAAACAATGGAATTAGCTGTAGAATTAGACATTAGTTGTAGAATCATCCAACCCGTTAGCTAAAACAAATATTAGACCAATAATAAAGAACATTATTAACTTATGAAATACAAGACTTTCATATACCTGTCATGCCATGGATTCTGTGATTTGTTGCCCATTGAGTGATTATGATGATCAAAAAGGAGTAAAATAGGTGGAAAAAGGGTGTAAAAAAGAAGCAATTATGAGGCTCAACATTATCTTTTTATGATATTTTTAGTCTCTGTCGAGTAGGATAGCCTCGTAAATCTATAAATTGTTATTGATAGAGGTTATAAGTCTACCTCTCGACACGACAAACAATGTCTTGAATATTATTTTGAAAACTCAGTTTTACAGTTATACAATTTTTGTTTTATTTGATATCCTTATGCATTAGTTTGATGCGTATATAATCATTTGAAGGAGTCATGTTGTTACCTACATCTCACAGGAGGCCCCCTTGGAGTTGTAAGGTTTTATTGTTTTCAATTAACATTTCAATTTTTGCATTTTATGTAGTGTTTAATTTGTTCATCTAACTGTCCAGTTCCGATTGTTAATGAATACTTCTGACAGTGATCGCAAAGTTCATAACAGAGCATGTTTTGTTTAATCATTTTGTTGTAGGATGAATGAGTGAAGTTGAGATCTCTTGTGCACATGATAAGTAGTATAGCAGAGTGTGGATTGATTTATGATTTCAAGTATAGTTTGAGTTTGGTGAAGAGGATTTCAATTTCCAATTAGTGTTAATTTCTCTTTTTCTGTCAGAGTGATTTGGATTTAGTTTCATTATTTAGTTGAGTAAGTGAGTTATTTATTTATGCAAAGTGTGATGTTTCTTTCAAGTAAAGTGTGATATTTCTTTTAAGCAAGTGCAATGATTTTGATTTCATTTCTCTTAAAGAGTAACATATTTACTTTCATGTACGAGTGATAGTTGTTAAAAAACATGTGCATATCGACATCTCAATTTAATCTAGGAATTGTTTGAATAATAAGGACTTCTAGTACAAAGAATGCACATACACCTCATGAGTATATTAGCCTTGGTCGATAACTTATGTAGTAAGTTAACATCAATTAAATTACCAAACACCAGTAGATCTTTGAGCTGGGATGGGCTTGATTTCTGCCCATTATTATCAACCTAAGAGACATGTAAACCGATGATTTGATGTGAGTTGATAATTTCTCAAGGGCCTTAGTGAATATGAATGGACAAGTTTATTATATTGCTTAAAGAATTGGCTATTAAGTCTCATTTCATCATTTCAAGCTCAGGAAGGATAACGTTTAAGTGGAAGTGGATTATCTACTCGTATCTATAGACATATGTATGTATTATATATAGGCTGGGTCGAAGCCATTATACACACACACATACACATAATCATGCAGGGATAAGCCTTAAGGAGTTGCAGGGTGATGTCGGCCTTAGAATCCCCTTTTACTTTATATCGAGGCTAGACAGACATTAACATGGTGTGGCGTTAAGTCATGATTGCAGAACGGTAGGTTACTTTCTGCCATTGACGCGGTTGAACCGTAGTTTGTATCCCCTTCTCCTTTGTGAGGCTCCTTTCGAATAGTGCTCATGAACTTGGCATATAACCCATGAAATCCCTAACGTTTCATGCTTCTAATCGTATGCATTAGCACCTTATTGTGCTTTATTCGATCACATGCGATCAAGGCTTTTAACCTCGGTCCCTGACCATTTATAATGCGTTACTCCTTCAACCGGTAAGGACAACCCAACAATCATGCCATATGCTTATGGCCCCACTCTCTATGGTTTTTATTGGCCATTCGTTCTCTACCTTCCATGTGAACCAGAGCCTTGTCATCCAAGCTTGTTCCTTTGAACACACTCTTTATTTTTTCTAGGAATCTCTCTCTTGGGATGACATAAGCACTTATGATTAAGGATGTGCGAGCTTGTTTCCACTTGAGTTTTGTTCTTGTCACTTTCCCATATTTGACTTGGCACTCATGCCATGTCCTTTTGACACTAAATCACCCAGTGCTTCCCCTTGATGCACACTTTGAACCTCTAAGGGAGATAGAATCCGGAGAATGGGAAAGTTCCTATCTCCATCTTTGAAGGATCTATTGACAATTTATAAGAAAACATTACCTTAGCATTTTGTTAAGGTTTGACATGTCTCTCTTCTCATTCGCAGCTTCTAACTGCCATGTCATCCCGAATCCACTTCACCCCAACAATTTTAGACAAAGGGTGTAAGCAAATGCTCGAGATTGAAGTGTTTGGGTGAGGTGGCAAGGGTGGCCTGCACAACTCATACACAATCACCCTTATTTTATAATGCATGGTTGCAATCCATGCACGTGGAAAGTTGCAACCTAACATGTTCGAGTTGGTAATTGCAAGATGGCTCATGATGTGGAAAACCATGAGGGCACTATGAGGGAACCACGTGGGTTCTACATGCTAGATTCATTGTCATGGCATTATTTAATTGACCATGACTTCAATTGGGCATACCTTTTGATCCGAGAGCTGTATTATAACAAAGGATACAGAATCATATTGACAAGATGAATGTGATGATATCATTCGTTTGAGTTTTGAAAGGGTAAAAGAAAGCGAAGAAAAATTTAGACCCTATTTCCATAGCGTTATCTTGGGACTTAGGTCAACATAGTAACTGCCTCCTTCTAACCTAGTTGGGATTGGGATTAGGAGGGGGTCTATTACCCTTCTTAACAGCAGAGTAAAGGTATGGAATTTATTTAGTAAGTGTTGAAGTGAATATCGGAATGACTGTAATAAGAAAAGTGAAAGTTGTTAGATTCAAGAGGCAATTGAGTTTGATAGTGTATATGACTTGAGTAGAGGTGTTATGTCAGTAGACTTGATAGAGTTACTTATGTTGTTAGGGTTTCAACACAAGAAGTTGATGACCTTGTGACAATATTGTAGATCGATAGAGACAATAATTTGTTTTGATATTTCAATATTGAGCATAGGTGGATCCAACCTGAAAATTGTGAAATGTGGTCTATTTGTTGAATAGGGTGGTAAGGTGGTGTAAGGCGGGAGATTGGAGTCTCCTTTAGGTTGGGGAATGAGAATAATTCAGGGTGGTAGGGTGGTGCTAGGTGTTATAGCACCATTTACCACTCTTGGTAGATCTGATGCTCTGATTATGGCCTTGGGCAACCCTTCCTTCCAGATTTGGTCCAAAATCTAAAAAACAATGTTTTATTCCCTATACACTACTTTTCCCTGTGATAAAAGCGTGTACACACGGGTAAGCATATATCCAACTCGCATACATATGTTAAAACACTTATAAATTTCCTTAATTTCAGGTGGAGTTCACGGGTTTTACGTGTTACTCACCTCCTATAGCTCGTGGCCCAAAAAAAAAATTACTAATTTGGAGAAGTATAAATAAACCTCCATGGGAAGGTCTTAAGGGAAAAGATATGAGATATTGATACTATAGTGAGATTATCCCTAATCGAGTCTGATGAAATCCCTGTGCCTCCTACACTCCCCAAAGCTTCAAGAAACCAGTGTTTCCTTGTTGGAGATATCCTTCATCTTTCTTGAGATATCCTTGTGTATGGTGATGGAGGAAGGTTGATGAGGCTGGGAAAGGATAGATCCCGAGGATGGTTATGCTTGGAGTTGGAGAAAGACTTAGGTCGTATTTCTCCACTTTCTTTTTAGCTTACTTCAATAAAGAAATGTTGTTATGTTCCTGATATTAAACATGTTTATGCATTGATTTATATTGTAATTCCTTTACAACCGAAACCTCCCACTGACCATCGCTGGATCCCTCTGCTACCAGCTGCACTTTGCCTGCGCTCCTGCCTCCGCGATCCGACAGTTATGGTCTCCATTCCCGGCTACAGGATGGAGGACATGGACCCTGGGAACCTACCTAGACTATGACAAGTCCTTCATACAATCAAAGAACCATACTCTTGCTCACATCCTAGTGCACCTAGATACTTGGGAGGGTTTGGAGGAGAAAATAACCCTGCGGTGGCAGAACTTCACAAGGATCCAAATCCTAGACTACAAAGGCATGTCGTTTAGGTGCCATTGGTGCCATAAAGTAGGGCATCTATTCCAAGAATGCCCCCCCGATCCACCAGTGGGCACAGATGGGGGGATGGGCAAGACTACTATAGTTTCCCCTGAGAAGACTCCAGCAGCAGCAATTCCTCTAACCGGGAAGGAAACCATAGCTCAGTAGGATCTTGACAACGCCCCTCATCCACCATCTTCGTTGATGACTCAATCAAGGGTAGCAACAGAGGTTGCACGCTCCTCGGGTAATCCACTATTTTCCCATCTTGTTTTTACTTCTACTATTTCTTGTACTGCATTCCATCTGCACAATGCATCAGTAATGGATCAGTTTGACATTCTACCTTCCATCCCCTACTCCCTAACCTCCCTTCAGGCTGTATTTTCTACAACCTCCCCATCCTTCCCCCTTGAAACCCCCTCTGCTCCCCCCTGCACCCATTGCACCATCTGACCCCCCCCCACACATACAATCTTCGTCCCCGCTCTCTCTCATCTGAATCCTCCCCCTCCCACTCTGGATTGGACCTTTCCATCCCCTTACTACCCCACTAGCCCCCCACAGCCGCAAACTCTTCCTCTCTAAAGCCATTCTATATGTTGAGGCCAAGGTGGTCTATGGCAGACAAACATCCCTGGACCGGGTTCTTAGAGCTTTGAACACGCATGACCAGTTACCTCCATGAAGTGGCTCTCTTTCAATTGTAGGGGCATGGCTAGCTCACCCAAAAAGCTTTCCCTCCATATACTTTTCGATTCCGAGCCCATTGACATCATATTCCTACAAGAAACCCTTGGCGAGGCGGAACATATCACCCGAATCCTGGGATCTCTGAAACTTGGATGGTCCTTCCTCTACCTAGATGTATCCGGGAGATCTGGGGGTTTGGCTCTGGGATATAACCCTCATTCCATAAACTTGAAGTCTACCTAGGGAGGTGTGGGTTTCATTGGGATAGATTTTTTCTCTGCTGATCTTGGAATGGACCTCCGAGTTATCAATGTATATGGGCCCTGTCAAGGGCGAGAGGCCTTCTAGAATCATCTCTTAAACCTCTCTATCACCTCTCTAGATAATATCATCATTGGAGGTGACCTAAATTTCTCCTTAGGGTATGGTGAGTCCTGGAGCTCTTCTGCATAGGTAGACCGCTCTCTGAAACCATGGAAGCACTGTTAGAACTTTCCCATATGACTGATATCCCCATGAATAAACCGATGCCCACATGGAGAAATAGGAGAGTGGGGGAGGTGGCTTTAGCGAGGAGATTGGACAGATTCTTGATCAAGATCCCACTGTTACAAAAATTATCTCTCTACAGACAATGGGTTGGCTCCAGATGTATCTCAGATCACTCCCCTATTTTCTTGGAAATCACTGGTCCTCCAAAAAAACCCAAGGCGCCCTATAAATTCAATTCAACCTAGCTACATGATCTGTGCTATTCCAAATTAATCACCAATTTCTGGATGGCAAACCCTCCCTCTAGGGGACGCTCCTTGGCTGAAGGTTTCTGCTACAACCTTTCTCAGCTCAAATGATTATCTATTCAATGGGCAAAGGAAAAAACCTTGAAGGATGACAACACCCTTGCCACTGTCGAGTCATCACTGGCCACACTCTTGGATGACCGGAATAGGGGCTTCATATCTACAGAAGCAAAGTCCCATCTTATCGACCTTGAAAATCAATGATCCAAAATCCTGAAGGAAAGGGAGGAAACATGGCGCCTCAAGAGCAGAGTGACCTGGCTACAAGCCAGAGACGAGAATACAAAGTTCTTTGAGAATTATGCCAAGGGGCGAAAAGTCTCCATCACCATCTGGAATATGCCCATGCATGAGGGAGGTACAACTAATACTTTCAGCCACTTTTCACATTTGGGGAACTCTCACTTCTAACACCTCTACAAGGTACCACCTACTACAAATCTTGCAGAAATTATTCGTTTGGCGGGACATTTCCCTAGTTTCATCGATATGGACACAACATAAGAGATTACTGCTCCAATGTCCTCTGCAAAACTCGAAGGGACTCTGAAATGGTTTTAAAAAGCTAAAAGCCCTGGACCAGATGGATGGTCTATTGAATTCTATATGGATTTTTACGAGCTCATAGGACAAGATCTGCTCAAAGTGGTTGAAGAATGTAGGATCATAGGTAAAATGTATGAGGCCATAAACTCCAATTTTATTGTCTTGATACCTAAATCGGACTCCCCAACAACTTTCAATGATTTCCGTCCTATCTCTCTCTGTAATTCTCTGTATAAAATCATTGCTAAGATCATCGCAAATAGGGTCTACCCCATTCTCTCCCACCATATATCTCCTGAGCAATTTTCTTTGCTACAGGACTGACAGATCCATGAGGCCATAGGCACAACTTAGGAAGCATTACACTCTATCAAAGTTAAAAACCTGAAAGGCATTATCCTAAAGATTGATATAGCAAAGGCTTTCGACTGGGTTAGTTGTGTCTATATAAAAATTATCCTTATCCACCTAGGCTTCGCATCATCATTCATGGTTTGGATCATTTGTTGTATCAACTCGACATCCTTTAGCGTTCTCATAAATGGATCAGCTTCACATTTCTTTCATGCGGAGCGTAGCCTCCGACAAGGATGCCCTCTCTCTCCCCTTCTATTTTTAATTGTGATGGAGGGCCTCAGCAGGCTCATTGCAACAACAAAAAGGGAAGGTAGGCTCAAAGGGCTGAAAATGAGTGATCTCTGCTATCTCACTCACCTCTTATTAATTAATTATGTCCTTATATTTCTTGATAGCGGCATCCAAGACTCCACCACTTTCTCTGAAATCTTTTCACTTTTCGCACGTGCCACAGGAATGGAAGCAAATCAAGCCAAGTCCATTATCACTCTGTCTCACACATCCCCTCAGGAAGACAGATCTGCCCTTCAGTTTTTCCCATACCAATTGCATCCTCTGGTGAATGGCCTAAACTATTTTGGGTTTTGGATCAAACCACACAGCTACAGGATTGCAGACTAGACCTGGTTGGTGATCAAAATAGAAAAGAGTTTGACAAATTGGAACCATAGGTTCCTATCTAGAGCCGGATGCCTTGTCCTCATCAAATCTGTTATGGAGGCCACACCTGTGTACTTGATGTCGTTGGCTTGGATCCCTCGGGGAATTCTTACCCGCATCCAGAGGATATGCTGCAAATACCTTTGGAATGGACAAAAATAAACGAAGGTTTTTGCTTGGGTTGGTTGGAAAAATATAGCTCTACCAAAAAGATGGGGCGAATGGAGTATAAAGGATCTGGATGTCTTTGCACAAGCATTAGCATCAAAGATGGGACGAATTCTCCTCACTGCATAGAATCTCTGGACCACTGTCACATACCACAAATATGTCTGGCCTCAATAGCTAATGGATTGGGTCCGATTTCCAGTCTAGTTATGCACTGAAATTTCTATTGTTTGGAAGTTGATACAGCAAACTATGTCTTTTATGAGAATGGGTCTAGCATGGAGAATAAATGATGGCAATCAGGTGTGCACCAGTATGGATCCATGAATTGGGGGAGACAACAGATATCAGCTCCCTCCACACCTGATACACCATCTACATCAAAGGGACATCAAGGTGGTTGCACAGATAACATACATGGAACACATCTCTTTATTCGAGCAAGCATGGTTACCGGCTCACACTATTGGCATCCCTGATCAATGGCAACAATCTTGGGGAGGATATTTAAATTCTTTGTCTAAAGTGCATGTTCGTATTAAAAAGGGCCCATATGAACTTACTTGGACCTTGACAAAACATGGCAAATACACCCCGAAAATTGGATACCTCTCTCTTTTAACGGATCACAAACCAGAGGAAGTATAGGACTGGTGGCGCCATCTTTGGAAGATGAAAGCACTTCCTTGAACTTGATTGTTTATGTGGAGTGTACTAAACAAAAAAACACCCACGGGAGAATATCTCACCCACATATTTTTGGGCCGCATTGGTGTGTACTGTGCAAACAGGAGTATGAAACAAATGAGCATTTGTTCCTACATTGCCCTACTGTTGTTCATATGTGGAAATCGATTGTTCATACTCTATCCTTCCAAGAAAGGTGGAAAGGACCCTCTATCAAACAAGCTTGGAGCTCCTAGTTTTCTGCTTACCATGGCACTAAAAAATTATGCTTACCCCTACTCTTGTGTTGGACCATTTGGCTTACTCGCAATAATATCATTTCCAATGGAGTTGTGGCTCGATGGCCTCTCATCATCGCAAGGGCGGTGGCAGCATACCATGATATCCTGTAGGTTGTCCAACCCCCCACTCGGTGCAATCTCTCCCTGGGACCGATTGAAAAAACCTGCCCATGGTTGTTCTTTGATGGCACTGCCCAATCTCATGGTTGTGGAGGTGGTTTCATTTTGCATATAACAGAGCATAATTCATTTAAAGTCCAACTTGGTTTGGGGGGGGGGGAACAAACAATTTTGCTGAACTAATTACTCTCAAGCACCTATTGCATTTTTCTTTAGCACATGCTTGCACAAACATACAGATTTTCGGGGACTCTAAAATCAATATAAACTGGTTCAACAATACAAAGCTCTGTCATGCTCATACACTTAGAAACATATTGGAGAAAGTTGTCACCTTCAAAGCAATTTCTAACTCAATTTCATGTTAACATATTTATAGGGAATATAACGAGAGTGCTGACAGGCTTTCCAAGGAGGCCACGATACTACCTCGAGGCCTATGGATGATCCAGGGACAGGACAGTGCTAAATAATACCAATATTATCATCGCCCATATATAGATCAAGCATATCATAGGGTAGAAGGCCCTAAATTTTTTCTTTTACATGTTTATTTATCAACTGTGTTTTTTTGTAAAATTTTATGTACATATATATATGGCTCATAGACTGATCTAGTTCGAAACACCCTGCGAGGTGATTTTTGTATAGTTTACTTTTTTTTTTTTTTTTTTGGAAATGGCGATTGCCATAACTTGTCTACTGATATGTATCTAGTACTGGCCTTGGGCCAACAGTTATGCATATGCCTTGGGCATCTACTAAATAAAAATAAATAAATAAAAATAAATAAATATTTTAGTTCATTTATGAATCTTATATTGATGCATAATTGTTCATTCATTTATATGATCTAAAGTTAATATCATGAACATACTTTATGTTTCTACTACTGTTATATTTCATTTGAATAATTTTCAGGTTTCAAAGACATTAGGAGAAGCTGAGGGTTTGCACCCTGTGGGATCTACCCAAACGTAGGACCTTTGGGTAAGGACACTCCTGCAAAGTTCAGTAGAATAAGAATTTAGGTTGTTTGCGTGAGCATTTATTGTTGTTGTTTGTCATCCGCTCTGTTGCGGTTTTCAACCCAAGACCCTAGGGTGATCTCACCCACAACATAATTGGCGACTTCGTTGGGGATAAAATTCTTATTATTCTTGGTTTGGGTTGTTTGTTCTCAATCAGGGTTTGTTTTCTTGATTGCTTGCTTTTATGGTATTATTTTACTCATTAGCTTCCCAGGCATCAAGTGTGATCTTCTGGATTAGGCTTTGATTTTTGTTTTTCCTAATTGATCTTTGTATACGTTGTTTTCTTGGGTTACAGTTGCGTATACACGCAAGTTTCCTCAAGCAGAGTCGCATATACACGAGTTTCTTGTATTAGAAACACGTGCACGCTTCTGTGTCTTTATACAGTGGCATATATAATCTTTTGAATTGTTTTTTCAAATATTCTTGCCCAGTTAACTCTACTACCTGGTCATTTATGTTGTTTTATGGTCATCTGTTGTTTGAAGAACTCAGTTCTCCTGCAAGCTTTCTTTTTCAAATCTCCTTCTCACTGAAAAGAATAGTTGGCCTAGGATTGCTTCTTAAGAAAGTTCTTGGTTTGTGTCTTGGGTTCAAGGCTTCTATCTGAAGTTCTTGGATGTTCTGGTTTTCCAGAACAAGAAATTGATTTTGATTTCGTGTATAACCTAGATTTCAAATTGTGTTGTTTTGCTTTCCCTTTTGATTGGCCTTGTTGCTTTTTATGCTTTCTGAGTGTTTCTTTAGCAATTTTGAAAGTTTTTCTTTCTTGTCTTTTTTGTCGGTTTGCTGAAGTCTTCTACTGCTGTTCAGGTCAGTTTGTGCGAGTTTGTAGTCCTTCTTGTTTCAAGTTTCATTTATTATTGAGTTTTACAACTTGCCAGATATAAGGACTCCTTGTGTTTCTTTCTTGATCTTTCGAATTTAGTAGTGCTTTTTGTGACCTCAAAAGTTGCTTTAGTTTCCTTAAAAGAAAAACACAAAAACATTTCTTTTGCTTTTATTTTTCCAAGCTTTTAGATTTTTAGTTTCTTTTGTTTTGTTTTTCAGCAATTATGATACTTTTCAATTTGTTTTGCTTGATTTTGAGGGAAATTTGTCATTAATTTTTTGGCCTCTTTATTGTCAAGTTGGCTTATTGATTTTATAAAGAAACACTTTTGCTTCTTGTATGAGCATCCATGGACCATCACGATAGTTTGCATTAAGATAGTTTGCATTGCAAACATTTTAGTATTTTTGTTAGCTTTTATGTGTGTGGAGTGTATTCTCTGGAAAAAGAAAAATTTGCTTGTACAAGCTTATTCATAGAACTCTATAGAAATCCCTTTTCATTGAAGAAAATAACTGCATTTGCATGTAGCTAAGTTTCTATTGGTTTCTGTTCCATCAAAACATCATTAGTTTCACTCTCATTTTTACCCATGACTTAAAGAACAACCCTATAAAATCAAGTGCTATAATAAAATGAACTAGAACTTTTATTTTTGTCATCATCAAACACCAACGAGTTTAGGTTCATTAGGGCCTCAGAATAGGTGAGTGGAGAGTTAACTCTCCAATGCCACTCAAATTATCAAACATATAAGTTGAATAACGAGCAAAACCCAATATCGTTAGAAAGACCGAGAAAGCTCCATGACTGGGAGTTAAGCACAAGGGAGAGTGAAGAAAAGGAAGAGAGGTACCCCCTCTCCTACTTGTTGGATCCCACCTCACAATTGTTCCGCTCGAATTTTGATACGAGTTGGCGCCCATAGTTGCCTTTCCTAGGGATCTCATAGGTGGTTGCAGAGGGGAATCTCATGGCACCTGAGGCAGACGTTGCATCACATTCATTAGTACTTCTGGAGGGTACCCTTGCAAAGCTTGGGTGCTTGCACCGGCAAAGGCTTTTGTCTTGAGGTCAGCGTAATTGTTTCTGTTACCTTTGTTGGTAGGCTTGGGCCATTATTATCCCAAACTATCTTCGAAAGGTCCCTTACTTTGCTTTCTTGTATTTTGGTCACCGGTCCTCATCACCCAGAGCGAAAATACTTGGAAGTTTCTTGATTGGTTGCATTTTCAGGGACTTTATAGTCGAGTGCTCTTTGCTCTTTGGATTTAGTTGGCTTTAAGTGGATTTGTTTTGTCACTTTTGGACTGTAGATTCTGAGTGACTGACCTATCACTCCACCGATCTTGAAAGGTTGTTGATATTTATTTTTGAAAGTTGTGGAGTTTCCTCCTTAAGGGCAAAGGTTTTGATTGTGCATCTCTCTTCCTTGGAAAGTCATCTGAAAAATAACTGCAAGGGAAGGATCTTTGAATAAGTTTGGTATGGACAATATTCCTATGGAGACCAACCAGGGTACACTTCCAAAAGGGGATCCTTGTGCTTTTCCTTTCTTTGGAAACATTGGTACCCCCTTGATGGCCACTTTGAATATTCCTGGATTGAATGTTGGACTACCATTTTGGTTGTGGTCTACTCCAAATATTCCTGATGTTCTTGAAGCCTCTCAGATGAATGCTTTATTTGAAGGGCATCAAATGGGTGTTAATTGTTCATCTTCTTTAAAAGAGAAATATGGTAGTCCCCTTTCTCCTCCCTCTTGTAATAAGAGATCTAAAACAAAGAGAAAGAGGAAGACACAGAAGAAGAATAATTCTATCCATTCATCACCAACCTCTGCTAGTCATGTTAGAGATGAGCTTTTAGCGGCTGCAAGTCATGTTGGGGGTACGAGTCTAGTCACTGAAAGTCATACTAGCAATGAATCATCATCCACCTCTGCTAGTCATGTTGGAGATGAGCTTTCATCTGTTGCAAGTCATGCTGGGGGCATAAGTCTAGTCACTACAAGTCATACTAGCAATGCATCATCAACCTCTGCTAGTCATGTTGGAGATGAGCTTTCAATTGCTACATGTCACGTTGGGGGCATATGTCTAGTCACTGCAAGTCATACTAGCAAAGAGTCACTAACCTTTGCAAGTCATGTTGGGGACTTTCCACCAACCACTGTTAGTCATGTTGGTAGAATGGATGTTGATCAGAAACCTAAGCGTAGAAGTTTTAAACCTAAGTTCCCTCGTAAGATATGCAAGGGAGATCATCTTACTCATTTGTGCTCTGGTATTCCAAAGGTACAAAGGAAATGGTCCGAGTCTGAAAGTTCTTCTACTCTTGAATCTGATATGGTTTTTCAATAGTCTCATCAACCATTGGTTTATAACGTGGTTGAGCCAGTGCAATATCTGGTTGATTACACTCCTCTTTTTGGGGGTGAAGTGCCTAACAACAGAGTCTGTTTGATTTCTAGTACAAAGTCTTCTCGTATAGGGGAAATTCTGATTTCTATGAATATTCCACCTCCAAGTTCTAGGAGTGTTTCCTTTGGTTGGGATAATCTTGTTGAGCCTCATCTTCCTTCCGCTACACCTTTCTAGATAAAGGTTAGCATTAATTCCACAAATGTCTATCGATGCATGGTGGATGAAGGATCCTCTACAAGTATTATTTCTTCCTTGACTTGGAAAGCTTTGGGTTCTCCAAAGTTGCTAACAACTGATAGTCAGTTGTTAGCCTATGATAAAAGACCTGGTGAATCTATGGGTGTTCTTCCTCAATTGCCTATTACTTTAGGTGGGAAGACTATTTTTATCGATATGATGGTGGTTGATCATCCTTTGGACTTTAATATGCTACTTGGGCGTGATTTTGTTTATGCTATGAACGTTGTGGTGTCTTGACTCTTTCGAGTGAGGTGTTTTTCCCCATAATGGAAATATTGTCACTATTGATCAACTTGCATCTGATAATCACCATCCTAATTCGAATTTACTATAGAATACCCCTTGGTTTGTTCCAAGGGTTCAAGTAGACTCTACCCCGCCATGGGTGAACTATGTGGCATTGAATCCTCAATGTTCAATTGCTTTTGAGAAGGATTCTTTGAACTATTATTTTCCTACTTGGGACTTGGTCCTGACAGTTGACTGAGTGATTTCTGCTATAGGGATTGAGACCCCTTAATTCCCTCTTTTGATCCTTGTAGTTCTCATGATTTCTTGGAGTTTGATTTTCCTTCACAAGAGGAAATTTTTGAAGCCATTAGTTTTAACTACCAAAGGAGTCCTTGGCTTGAGCCATACAAGGGGTTTTTCCTAAAGAACTATTCCCTGTACCATATTGTATATATAATGTACACATTTTCAAGTTTTGTTTTCTATAACACAAGCTTTTTTATGAAGTTTATATATGGGATGTATTAACTTCTTGTCTAGTGTTCCTATTTATGTTTACAGAACTTGGAAGATTTCTCCTTTGGACATTTTTATGGTTGATCCGCTCTGACAAGTATTGGTTCTTGAAACTGGCATTTAGTTTAGTATTTTCACCTGCATTGTTCATTATCAATTTCCTGCCCCATTTTGGCCTTAGGATCGACCCCACCAAGTTATGGCGCAAAACCTTCTACTTGCTTAGAAGTGTCATGACTTGTGTGGTAGAGCCTACCTTAGCATGGGTGCCCTAGATAGTATCTTGTTGTCAATTAGCACCCATACTGAGCTTTTGTTCTTAGGCTTGGGAATCCTCTTTAGTCCCACTATGACTTGTGCGGTGAAGACTCATTCTCTTTCTTCTTCGCTATTTTCTAGATTTATACCCTAAAGGCTCCTTTGAGTTTAGTTGTACTACTACATTGCATATTGACTATTTGCACCTTATGGCCTTGAACCGGCTTCACTTGGACTCATGTTTAAGCCACTTTTCTACCATGTCTTCTACAAAATCAACCTTGCAATCACTTAGCCTTTGCAACTTGACGCACCCTTTTACCCGTGGAAAGAACATTCCTTTGAGTGTCATTGACTAGTTTCGCCACCTTGCATTTAGCATAGGAATGTCCCCCTTCCAGGAACTAGAGCATCTGCATTTTCGACACTCATCCTTTCCACTATACTATAGCATTCTTTTAATTTTTTTTTTTTTTTTTTCTCAGGATTTATATAAATGAAAAAGACAAAAAAATTATATATCCCAAAAAGAGCGGGAACGGGACATTATTTCCATGATTGGTGGTAGCTAAAGTCAGTTGTGTCACCCTTGAACAAAGCACTCAAAAAGTAAGTCTTTCCTCCATTGTGATGGGATTTAGTTTGACTTAGGAGACCTTTAACCTTGTTATTGAGTCAGTGCTCCTCCGATTGGTTATCTCTTCCAATCATATGGAGGGTTTGCTTATGCCTCCTACATGACAAACTTATACAAAGTTATCATATGCTGCCATGTAGTCACAGTTGATTCGTGCTTTTGTTCAAGGGAAGTAAACATGAGTTGGCCTCTCTGTGGTGTCTCTTGATCTATTTTTCAATCAGCCATCCCTATTTGTCAATGTCTTGTTCAGTATCACATTAGCTATGTTGGTCCTTTGCTCGTGCCAGTTTGAGAAGGTCTCCATTGACTTCTTGCTAGCGAGCCTTGCCCTTATCGACTACGAAAAATTGCTCTGAGGGCAGATCTAGAGCCACACCCCAGCCCTATTTTCATTATTAATAGGTCACCTTGTGCTCAACATCGATCAATATCATGGGTCTTTGACTGAGTGGTTTCCCTTGTGTTCGACATCAGCTTTCATTATCGCACATTGTGATTCGTGCAGTGCCTTGCTTTCCATTTGACCCTATTGGTGGATTCCTTTCCTCTATGTCAACTTTCATTATTGGCTAGTTCAGAGGGTTTCTATTGTGCACTAGCTACATATTGTGTATGCTAGAAACATGCTTTGGTTGGGTTACTACATCTTGTTCGTTCGATTCCTTCCACATTATTGGCTTATGAGTTACACTCGCGCTAGATTGATGAAGGATGCCTTAATGCCTTCCTTCTAACGGATCTTTTCCCATCAACCTCAACACATTACTCTGGGAAAGAGATCTAGAATCCATTTGGCAGTACCTTAGGGTTTTAAGTCATCAATGGCAGATTCCTTTGCTATCAACTGTGGGAAAACATCATTGTCTCCTGATTGATAGATTCTTCCAAGTGTTTGACTACAACTCATTTATTCATACTTTTTAGATTGCACTGGGTACCTTGACTCTCATCATCATTATCTGTGAGTGGTCTCGCGTTTGTTAACAGTAGACCTCAATGAACAATAATCAAACGATTTCTCACATGGTCGACTTTAGATCATTTATTCCCATTCTGTAGAAATGTACCACGGTGGTCGGCGAAGACCTCGGGTTTGCATCAGCATGTCTTGGTTCACCTATCAGTTGCTCCTGTTTCTACTAGTTGACACCATCCACATTATACGTTGCAGTTCCTTACAGTGACATCCTATATGTTGGCACCCGAGTTGCAGTGTAGTACCATTTATTCCACCATGTTGACTTGGTACATTTTGGATAAGTTTTTTGAATTTAGTGATCAGCTTCATACTTCATCATCATTGATCAGTTCTTTATATGCGATATTCATACATGTACTTTCTTGTTTATGATCAAATGATCCATTATGTATTTTCAATTCCTTTATACTTGTATGCATATTGAATCCTCTTTTGTACTTGACGTGCAAAGATGATTTACTATTTCTGAGCATGGGTATGCCTGCCTCAGACAACAGTTTCTTTTTGATCTCTTTCGCTGGCTTGGAAGGCTGAATTTTGGTGAACTCCTCCTCGGTCTCGGAATGATTCCTTCTATACACTTAATACATTTTATCCATAATGTACCCCTTCTGACTTCATATATTAGGGGGCTTCTATTATAGCACCATTTACCACTCTTGGTAGATATGATGCTCTGATTATGGCCTAGGGCAATGCTTCCTTCCAGACGGTCCAAAATCTAGAAAACAATGTTTTATTCCCTATACGCTACTTTGCCCTGTGATAAAAGTGTGTACACGCGGGTAAGTATATACTCAACCCGCATACATATGTTAAAACACTAAATTTCCTTAATTGTGGGTGGAGTTCATGGGTTTTACCTATTACTCACCTCCTATAGCCCGTGGCCCAACTGTTTTCCAGTTGAAAAAACTAATTTGGAGAAGTATAAATAAACCTCCATGGGAAGGCCTTAAGGGAGAAGATATGAGATATTGATACTATAGTGAAGTTATCCCTGATCGAGTCTGACGAAATCCCTGTGCCTCCTGCACTCCCCAAAGCTTCAGGAAACCCTTGTTTCCTTGTTGGAGATATCCTTCATCTTTCTTGAGATATCCTTATGTATTGTGATGGAAGAAGATTGCTAAGGCCGAGAAAGCACGAATCCGGAGGACGGTTCCGCTTGGAGCCAGAGAAAGACTCAAGTCATATTTCTCCACTTTCTTTGTAGCTTACTTCAATATAGAAATGTTGTTCTGTTCTCGATATTAAACATGTTTATGCATTGATTTATATTGTAATTTGTTTATGAATATTATATTAATGCATAACTGTTCATTCATTTATATGATCTAAAGTTAATATCATGAACATGCTTTATGTTTCTACTGTTGTATATGTTTCATTTTAATAATTTTCAGGTTTCAAAGACATCAGGAGAAGCTGAGGGTTTGCACCTTGCGGGATCTACCCAAACATAGGACCTTCGAGTAAGCACACTCCTGCACAATTCTATAGAATAAGCATTTCGGTTGTTTGCCTGAGCATTTATTGTTGTTGTTTGCCATCCGCTCTATTGGGGTTTTCAACCCAAGACCCTACGGTGATCTCACCTGCAACACTAGGGGAAGGCTGGAGGCCGTGCAGGATGTTGGAGTATCCTTTCAGTTGGAGTTGATAAAGCCTGGGCGTCAGAGCGTCCTTCTAGTTGGAGTTGGTAAACTAGGGCATTGGATTGTCCTTTCATTTGGAGCTGGTAAATCAGGGAGTAAGAGCTTCCTTTTGGTTGGAGCCTGTAAACCAGGGGGTTGGAGCCTCCTTTAGTTGATGCAAATAATATTGGAAGTTGGAGCTTCCCACTGATGACGTGATGTGATGCTAACTTATGTCTTAATCTAATGTTAATGATAATCAATGCTTTGTGAAGTTAAAATTAACAAATTGAAGTGAAACATTGATTCACCCCCCTCTTAGTATTTCCAATAGGGGATTTGCAAGAGGTGCCATATAATTATGTTCATGATTATAATTCCATTTCAAATGTTCTGGTGGAATCTCTCCATGTGAATGGAGTGGGATTTTAAAGCCTAACTCATTTTATGCAATAATCATCCTATGTGATATAGCGGATGGAATTCTGCCACTTATATAAGGACTATTTCATCAAAATTATGGTAAATGATGAGAAATATGGTCTCATGTATTCCCTATGCCTATGTGACATCTAATTGGGAAATCAGGGTATTCATAATGGCAACCTCAACCTCCGTCTCAAATTCTCTTTGATCCAATCATGATTTTCTACGTTAGCGCTACAATTGGAAACATGGGAGTTAACAAGTGTATAGATAGAGTTCAGAAGTCAAATTTTCATGTTCGTTCTCCAACAAGCATGGACTCCAAAAAGGGCAATAAATATTGAGGAAAATGAAATTCAAGAGATAAATGATATTGTGATATTGGAATTTGTTGTGCTAGGAAGGAAGGTCGACTATTTCAAGGTCCAAGTTGACGCATTAACACATATTCCCTCCTCTTGCCAACAACAAATTTAGGAACTAAATTCAGAAATTTAATGCCTTCAACACCAATTACAAAATTCCCTAGCCTTGCAATAGGGAGAAGCACATGGATGTGACTGGAGAGTATCTTCTACAAACCCAACCGAGTCTGCCTCAACCAGATTGGATCACCTCAATCAAGTATCATCATTTGATAAATTGACTATTGTAGATGAATATGATTCTTCACAAGTTTATTTTTGTTGAATGCCTACCAAATGTTGCTACTATTTAGGCAGTTTTTTCATGAAGTGTATCCCTATGGTTTTTTTGAGGTCATGTAGGAGGTCAGAGACATAACCAGCCTGCTCAACCTAGTTTAGTTTCAAAATATTATGCTACATTTCACTTCAGAAGGTTATGGATGTATTCCCATAGTGTTTTGACAACATTTTTCTAATACAAATGATCCTTGACACCATTTTGCTAATACAAATGATCTTGATACCATTTTAAAATATGTATAATATTACCGATATATATTATGATTCATTTAAAATTTAAGAGAAAAATAAAACTATTACAAGGTCTTGAAATTCAATCACAATTTTTTGAACCATAAATCTTATGATATTGTTAAAAAACATGTCTATCCTATATTCCACGCAAAAAAAGCTGTCAATAACTCCATAGAACACACCTCTTATATAAGTTAAATATTGATAAGTTCGGTATCAATATCATTATAGATAAATTATATCCTCACACAATCAAGTGAACTTCCTTAATCCTCATTTTTTTACAAACTACTTTAATCCTAACCTCTTTAATCTCACTTTCTTCAATCTTACTTATATTATTAAAATTATAAAAATAATTTTAATTAACCATAAAAAATTAGAAGTAAAATTGAATATAATCTTTTTATATATAATAATAAGAAATCATATAATTTCTAATAATCTTATTTATCTATGTAATTTTTTATTAAAAAATAAAAATTTTAAAAAACTATATCAAAATAAACACATTTATCAACACAATTTCAAAATTTAATATGTAATACTAACTTTATGAAATAAATAAAAAATTAAAACAATTTTACTATAATTATGAAAAATTTCATATAAAAATAGAAGATAAATTAACAAGTCCAACATCACTATATCCACTTTGATATTTTTCTAGCCCAATTATTTATTTTCATTTGTCCCTAAACGTTTCAAGCTTAAACGTCACAATCACAAACTTTGATATTTTGTTTTTACAATTATTTATTTTCATTTGTCCTTGAAAATTTCAAAGTTATAACGAGTCTTGATCTAACCACTTCAAGATTACTCCCCAATTCCTCACATTGAAGATATACATCATGGTTATTGAAGATATACATCATGGTTATTCTTATTTGCATTAGCTTTTTATTTTATCAATGCTGTTTTATTTTGTTTTGTATATATATAAAAGTTAATGTCAAAAAAATAAGTACATGGAGTTTGTCTCAAAATAGGTGGTTTTATCTTGATTGGGTTTGTTGACCAAAAAGTTCATTAGATGACAAAAACACAAAAAAGTAGCTAAAGACACTGTCCATAAATGGTTGGGCCAGAGGCACCAAAACACAACTAAAACATAAAAAAATACTAGAAATCATACTAGTCGTCTGACGTAATGGATGCAAGGTTGTCCGGGGCCGTTCCAAGAGGCGGAGGAGGGCAGAAGTCACACTGAACGTGTCCTTCATAGTGCGCCATCCATGTCTCCGGCTTTTCTACTTTCTCTGTGAGTTGGTTTTGCCCCTGCCAAATCACAACTAGTCTTTCCTGAAGTTGACTTTGAAAGTAATGCCACTGCTCCAGAGAGACCATCTGCACCGCATGCTGCTTGCGCCGAACTCGTTCTGGAACATCCACCATATCTATCAAACTAGTAATGAGAGCGTGATAGTTCTCCAGGTAGCTGATCCAGGTGGATATTGGTGGCCACCTGCCAAGTCCGCTTGGACCCCCACCATTGTTTCTTTGAGCTTTTCAGTTTCCTTAATTATAGCACAATTTACTATTTTTAGTAGCTTTTTGGGTCCCGAACTTCCGAAGCCATTTTGAGGCCCTAAATGACGTTTTTTGGGAAAACTGGGAGCAACATGGGCCCATGGTCTAATGTTGCTCTTCCCAAAGTCATAGTTCTTGGATAGATCTTTTTGACGAGATACTGTGCGCGTCAAACGAAGATCGTATGCCAAAGTTACAACCCTCAGAAGTTGATGTACCAATTTACCCAAACGGGGCCCACGGTTTGGCGTTTCATCTTCTAGGGTTAGGTTTTTGGATGTTTAGGGTTTCCATTGTTTCTCAACAATAAATAGGTCTTCAAGCCTCATTGTAACACAATTCAGAGGCATGTAGCCGCCCCATCTCTTCTCAGAGATAAGCTACCATCACCCTAGCTAGTTTATTTCCATTGCTGTTTGTAAGCATATTTCAGCATTTTACATTAATGAAATGAAGTATTATTTCCGCTGCATCTCTATGTTTATGGTTATCTCTGTAGTTTGTTGCGTCACTATTTAAATATGGATCAATGGTATCAGAGCGGTCTGCTTTTTCTCTATTTTTCTTTGCATGTCCCCAATGAGGTTGGAATATAATGAGTTAGGGCTTGAACTGGTCGAACCTTTGCAAGACTAGCCTCGCAAATCTCGATGGCCTCCCATGGCGGATGAAAAGAAAGACGAGGGGGCAGGAGATCCTATCAAAATATTGCTTGAAGAAGCCCTTGAGCAACAAAGGAACACGATGATGGAAAACTTTGCCTAGATCCTTCAGCGGCTACCTAGGGGTGACGCATCGGCTTCCAATAGCTACTCCGGAAATGCCACACCGTTTAAGGTACAAGTTAATTTTGAAATCCCCATATTCGAGGGTCAAATAGACGTAGACGTCGTCGATAAATGGTTAAATCTGCTAGAGGGTTATTTTTCTCTTCATGATTTTTCCAGTTGGGAAAAGATTAGTTTCGCTCTTCTCAAAGCAACCCCCCACGTCAAGGACTAGTGGGAAACCTACAGGATGAAAGTACAAACTCACTATTTTCAGTCGCACCCACTTGGGATTCATTTCGAGATTCCATCAAGGGGTAGTAATACCCTGTCGGAAGCTATGAGGATCAATACATAAAGTGGACCAGGCTGCGCCAGGGAAGGGACCAAGATGTGCCGAAGTTTACCAATATTTTCCATACCCTTCGCACAAAGTTGGGTATCAATGATTCAGAGCAGCATTTGGTACTCAAATACCACCGTTGCCTGCATAAGGACATCCAGGAAGAAATAGAAATCTTAAACATCCTCTCGCTCGGCATGGCATACCAATATGCTGTCAAGGTCGAGCAAAAGTTTAAATATAAGAAACGAGACTTTGGATCCGCGAATCTGAAGCAAGGGAAAGGTGCCCCCAAACCGCAGAACAAAGGACAAAGCCAAGGCGGGGCGGCCCAAGACAACCCGCGAAAGATGCAAGAAAAGAATAGCATTGTGAAGTCGAAAAAGGACATAGGAAAGTGGTGTGAGTTCCAGAAGAGCTCCACTCACAACACAAGTGAAGGTCGGGCCAAGCAGTCACTAGTGGCCGAGCTAAAGGTTTCAGAATCACATGCATGTTCCTACTTTGAGTGAGAACCCGACAAGGGGAATGACAAAGGGAAGCAGATTATCAATGCAGAGCCCAATGCCACCGTTGCCACCACAAAGATCCAGAAGGAGGAACCCGAAGATCCAGAGGAGGAGGAGCGTCTCTTCCATTCCCAGATGTGGGTAAAGGTCTCCCCACTACAGTTCATTGTCGACAACGGGAGCCAAAAGAACCTCATTTCGGCAGAGGTCGTGAAGTGGTTGGGCTTATCGACTACAACACATCCACAACCGTACACCATCGAGTGGCTTCACCAAGGATGAGATCTTCACGTGAGCCAAAGTGTCGCCTTCCATACAACATCAAGCCCTTCACGGATGAGGTATTGTGTGACATTGCTCCCCTTGAAGTTTGTGATGTATTATTAGGACAACCATACTTGTGGAAGTGACATGCTATGTATGAATCAAGGCCTCATGCTATTATTATTACTTTGGGAAATAAGTGCTATTATTATTACTTTGGGAAATAAGTTGTATAGGATACCGGAGGTAGCATCGCCTACCACCATATCTTTGATTACTACAAAACAATGTAATAGGCTCATTTCCAAAACTGGGAAATTTGTTTTCCTTATGATACGCCCTCAAGGAAAGAAAAATACAGTGGCTACGACCTCCAGACAGGGCCCCTCCACACGACAACTACAGATGGACAAGGTCGTGGAGGAGTACGAGGACATCTTCACCTCCCCCATAGGGGTTCCTCTACACTGTCAGGTCAAGCACTCCATCGATCTAACCCCAGGTATGACGCTGCCCAATGGACCAATCTATCGATGCTCCATTCTAGAGAATGATGAAATCAAGAGGCAGATTCAGGAGTTGCTGCAAAAAGGTCACATCTATCCAAGTTCATCGCCTTGTGGGAGCCCGATCGTGTTGGTACAGAAGAAGGATGGGACTTGGAGACTCTGTATTGACTATCGAGCATTGAACAAGATCATTGTCCATAATAGGTACGTGATCCCACGAACTAATGACCTCTTGGACCAACTAAAGGGGGCAAAATATTTCAGCAAGATCGATTTGAAGTCAGGATATCATCAGGTACCAATCGAATCATCTGATGTGTGGAAGACTACCTTCAAAGCCAAGGAGGGCCTTTTCAAATGGTTGGTTATGCCTTTTGGATTGAAGAATGCTCTTGCAACCTTCATGAGGCTAATGGATGACATCTTGCAGCCATTCACCAACTCATTTGTAGTGGTATACTTGGATGACATCATGATCTTCAGCCAGAGTTGGGAAGAGCACCTCCACCACATCTGACAGTTTCTCCAAACACTGCAACAACACAAGTTATTTGCCAATTTGGAGAAATGCACTTTTGGTATGAACCATGTTCATTATTTGGGATGCATTATTGATGAACAGGGGGTGCATGTGGATCCATCCAAGATCCAAGTCATTCGAGATTGACCAGCCCCAACCACTCTAACAGAGCTCTCAACTTTTTAGGTCTTGCCAACTTTTATCACAGGTTCGTGTTGGGATTTTCTCATATCATTTGGCCCTTGAATCAAGTCACCAAGGGAGGAGAGAAAGAAAAATTCTTTTGGTCTGAATCTCAACAGAAGACATTCACAGAGTTGAAAGTTCGCCTATGCACGACACCAGTGCTCGCATTACCAGACTTGCAACAACCATTTGAGGTCGAGACAGATGCCTTTGACTATGCTATTAGGGCAGTCCTTACTCAACACAAACATCCAGTTATCACAATGAGAGACTTTCAGACACAGTCCAGAAGTATCCCACTTATGAAAAAGAGACGTATTCCATTGTGCAGGCCTGCCAACAATGGAAGCATTACATTTTGGGGAAGGAAATGATCATCCACACAGACCACCGACCCCTGCAGTTCATACAGACCCAAGGAAAATTGCAGAATGATCGCCATCAGAAGCGGTCCTCATACTTGCAAAAAATTCCATTTGAATATCAAATATAAGAAGGATAGCACCAATAATGTTGCAAATTTCCTCAATCGACCACCGATCATGGCGTTAACCACTGTGCTCAACTCTTGTGGCCACGAGAATTTTGATTGGCCACTTCTCTACAAAAGCGACCTAGAATTCGGCCACACATACGAGACACTCTTGGAGGGTCAGCATGTTCCAAATTTTCACCTCCAAGAAGCCCTGTTATGCCACCTGGGTCACCTTTGTGTTCGTTCAAGCGAGCGTGCCAAGATGATTTGGAAAGCACACTACAGTCGGGCTGCTGGACATTTCGGGGTCGAGAAAACGGTGGCAGTACTAAAGAAGTATTTCTATTGGCCGAATCTTCGACAAGATGTCGGGAAGTACATCAGATCATGCACTGCCTGTGCCATTGCCAAAGTGACCATCAAGAAGCAAGGCCTCTATACCATGCTTCCTACCCCTAGTTGACCTTGGGAATCCATCTCCATGGATTACATGTCAGGCCTTCCTTCCACTAAGAATGGAAATGACTGTGTTTTTGTGATCGTCGATAGGTTCTTGAAGATGGCCATTATGGTTGTCTGCAAGAAGAATATCACAGCAGAAGCCACTACTAAAATCTTCTTTGAACGAGTGTGGGTACACTTTGGGATCCCACAGTCTAACATCTCAGATTGGGACAACATGTTTCTTAGTATATTTTGGTCTAGTCTCTGGTCGATGCTCGACACCAAACTAACTAAGTCCATAGCCTTCCATCCTCAAACTGATGGCCAGACAAAGGTTTTCAACAAGATGATCATACACATTCTGCACATGTACAACTCAAATCATCCACGCACATGGGACGAGAGCCTCCCCTATGTTCAGCGTAGCTACAATTGGTCTCTCCATAGCTCGACTAGCCACAACCCTTTTCAGGTGGGCTTGGGATTCCAGCTACTATGTCCCATTGATGTGGCCATGCCATTTGCAGCTACTCACACAGATTTGGCTCATGTCCAGTTTGAAACAGATAAGGCAAACAACTTCATTGAGCACATCCAACATATTCGCTAGTAGGTCCATGAAATTCTGGAGAAATCAAATGCCAAGTACACGCAACAACATGATCAACATCGGGTGCCACACAAGTTTCAAGTGGGTGACAAAGTGTGGTTGCATTTGCAAAAGGAACGCCTTACCGGAGCCTATCGGAAACTCAGACCACTTCGATATGGTCCTTACACCATTACCAAGGATGTGGGGGACAATGCATTTGAGCTCAACATTCCCCCATTCTTTGGCCTGCACCTAGTGTTCAATGTGGACCGCCTTGTTGAGATTGCAACAAGATGATGGAGCTTAGCGAAAAGAGTTGCCTTCACTAAGTGGGCCCGCAGGCAAATTATGGCGCAAAGTCTATTTTTAGACTATGTCTATTTTTAGACATATGGATCATGTCTATGAGTTGCAGGATGTTGTTTGTGGATGATTGGT
>APFE031525675.1:1991-38592 GCA_000404065.3 Pinus taeda | reverse complement strand
TTGTTAAACTAATTATTAACTCATAATACAACTAAAGAATACATCAGTTAACTCAGTTGCATGTCAGTGCATGTTCAGTTTAGCAGGACAGGTGTTAGAGGATCAGATTGCTATCAGTTGTGACTATAGTTGTGCATGAGGATTTGCACAATCAATGGGATTGAGTTATGCCAATGGGAATTGGCTAATACCAAGTGATTATAGCCTCTGCTCATGTGATTCCTAGTGTGAGTGATTCTTTTGAGGTAAATACGAGTTTGGTTCAACCATTCTCATCCATTCTTGAGCAGGTATTGAGCAGTGGAGGCAGGCAAGCAGTGGAATAGATTTGGAGATCAGATCTGTGCTGTATTGTGTGTAACAGGTGGAGATAGTGATGGATACTTGTGAGAAGTATTGACTATTGTAATGTTACATGTCCTCAATTATTAATATACTGATAGTGTGGGGTTTTCAACTGTAAGCTTTCCCCGGGTTACATATTGTGTTAATGTGTTCATGCTCTTGATGTTTTATTGTTATTGATGCTGCTATATTGATGCTCAACGTAGAGGAGCTTATGTATTGTGTATGTATTCCGCAATAGTACATGATCAGGAATTTTGTCTCGACACCAAACTCACTAAGTCCATAGCCTTCCATCCTCAAACTAATGGCCAGACAAAGGTTGTCAACAAGATGATCATACACATTCTACACATGTACAACTTAAATCATCCACGCACATGGGATGAGAGCCTCCCCTATGTTTAGCGTAGCTACAACTGGTCTCTCCATAGCTCGACTAGCCACAACCCTTTTTAGGTGGGCTTGGGATTCCAGCTACTATGTCCCATTGATGTGGCCATGCCATTTGCAGCTACTCACACAGATTTGGCTCATGTCCAGTCTGAAACAGATAAGGCAAACAACTTCATTGAGCACATCCAACATATTCGTTAGCAGGTCCACGACATTCTGGAGAAATCAAATGCCGAGTACCGCAACAACATGATCAACATCGGGTGCCACACAAGTTTCAAGTGGGTGACAAAGTCTGGTTGCATTTGCAAAAGGAACGCCTTACAGGAGCCTATCGGAAACTCAGATCACTTCGATATGGTCCTTACACCATTACCAAGGCTGTGGCGGACAATGCATTTGAGCTCAACATTACCCCATTCTTTGGCCTGCACCTAGTGTTCAATGTGGACCGCCTTTAGCCATACTTTCCACCATTACTAGATACGTCCGACATTGCAGAACAACTCACACCCATAGAGTTAAATCCATATTGCATGGAACAAGCTGCAACTGATCGTATCATGGACACATAGATCAAGCACACTCGCCAGCAGATTATCCAATTGTATCGAGTTGTCAAAGCAGACCAACTCCTTCACTAGGGCAAGTGGCTCACCAGGGACCAAGTTTAGTAGAAGTTTCCTCATCTCATGGAGGAACTCAACACAATGGGGACCATTACTTCCTAAGGGGGGAGGAATGATCTAGGTGGATATTGGTGGCCACCTGCCAAGTCCACTTGGACCCCCACCATTGTTTCTTTCAGCTTTTCAGTTTCGTTAATTGTAACACAATTTACTATTTTTAGCAGTTTTTTCAGGTCATGAACTTCCGGAGCCATTTTGAGGCCCTAAAAAACGTTTTTGGGGGAAAACTGGGAGATTTTTTACTCTTCTCAAAGTTGTAGTTCTCGGATAGATCTTTCTAACGAGATACTGTGCGCGTCAAATGGAGATCGTATGCCAAAGTTACGATCCCGGGAAGTTGATGTACCAATTTACCGAAACAGGGCCCACAGTTTTGCGTTTCATCTTCTAGGGTTAGGTTTTAGGATGTTTAGGGTTTTCCATTGTTTCTCAACAATAAATAGGCCTTCAAGCCTCATTGTAACACAGTTCAGAGGCATATAGCCGCCACATCTCTTCTCAGAGATAAGCTACCATCGCCCTAGTTGGTTTATTTCCATTGCTGTTTGTAAGCATATTTCAGTATTTTACATTAATGAAATGAAGTATTATTTCCACTGCATCTCTGTGTTTATGGTTATCTCTGTAATTTGTTGCGTTCCTATTTAAATCCAGATCAACAACAGTTTTGGAGACTCTACCCCTCCTGAGCCTCAGGTGTTACCGACCCACGCTTCGCTTTGTCGCCATGGGTGTTTCCATCCCTACAAGTCTGCTCACAGCCGTGCGACCCTTCACCTCTATTCCCCCCCCGCCCAACTTGCCACCTCTGCGACCTCCTCTCACACCTACATTGCCTTTCCGTGCACGCCCAACCATTTTGCCACCCCGACGGGGCGTCACTGTGACGAGAGCCTGGTATGTCACCCCTTCAGAAGCAAGGGCAACAGGGGAGGAATAGCAACCCCTTCACGCCGATAGTTTCATAGCTTCCCACAATGGAGGCACGCCTTGAACATGCACCAAACAATAGACTTTTCACTCGAAAAAACAATCCCCACAGATAGAAGACTCGAGTAACACCACCCAAAGTAACACGATTTCACCAAGATGGCTCCTTCTACCCACGAAGGACCACTCCCACTAGCTAATCCTGACACCTCCACCTTCCAGAATACCACCAATGATGGAGCGCCACCTACGGATAGGGGAGTTGTTTCCATCTTGAGAAGAGCGTAAAATCGACCACCACCTACCAAAATCGAGCCATAAACCATAGACGAACCCACCAGGCCCCATCACACCAAAAATCATTTTTTATTTTTATTAATTTTTTCCATGATTTTTTTTATTTAAATTTTGGATTTATTAAATAATGAGAGGAATCATTTTCTTTTTGTGAGTATTTTTTAATATAAAGTTTAAAAAAGAAAGTATATTTAGAGAAATTTTATTTTATTTTATTTATTTATTTCTTTTCAGATTGGGTAAATTGAGAATTAAAATAGTTTCATCATGGTTCTTAATCATATTATTTATATTTGTATAAATTTCCCCACTTAGAGACAAAATTCCACGAGACATGGAATGACTACTTAAACGCTCTGACAACCAGTCATACAAGGATCACAAAAAGAGAGCATCAAATGGTTTGGTGCTGCTCTCCCTTTGGCTCATACTCTCCAAAGCATATTTATTTAATCTTAAATGTAGACAAGGCGTTGGAAGAACCAAAATAGTGGTGGAGTGTGGTATGGAAAGCTAAGTGTCTAGCAAAAGCAACAATTTTTACGTGGTGCTTGATGGAGAAGAAGGTTGTTGGAATTACGATTACTGTTACACCAAAACCTGCAAATGTTAGTAAATGGACGCATTTCCAGAGTTAATAGATCCTTGAGAGGTGGTTAAGCATGTTTCACAAAACACATGGGAAGCGTTAGATTATCCAGTGCCAACAATGTCCCCCCAGTGAGACATAGAGGTGTTTCGTACTCGAGACCCTTGGCTTTGATACCACTTGTTGGAATCATGATTGTCATTACACCAAAACCTGTAGGTGTTAGAAAACAACGCATTGCCAAAGTTAATGGATCCTTGAGAGGCGGTTAAGCGTATCTTGCGAAACACACAGGAATCACTAGATTATCCAATGCCCAACAAAGGTCCCCACATGGGATGTCCTTCAAAGATGGTTTGCCATTGGGCTGAGTTGTTGTGTTGATTTGATAGTGTCTTTTATTATGACGATTGCTTCTAATGACTTTTAATTCTTTTACATATTTTTATCCATGATTTCATTACCAAGCAATTACACAAAAGACATCAACAATAAACAAAAATTCAAGAGGATCATAAAGAGACGACCACACAAGAAGCACAAGGGTTTACCGTGGGAAAAACCTCATGGGGAAAACCCAATAATCTTTTCAATAGAGAAATTCTTCAATTTAGCAGAGATGCATCTTAGTCAACAATTAGGTCAAACATATTCCATCCTCCTAGTCAAGTCAACTGGCCGAGGGAACTCGCTCTGCTTTGCTCAATCAGGACAGAACTTCGTCTTCCTTCTTCATCCATAGAGTTTGATCCCACAACTTAGGAGCTTAACCTTTCTGCCCTAGAGTCTTGCCTCAAAAATAAGGTGTCATCTTAGAAATTTGGTTTGCATTTGAGCTACATATTTGACCTTGAACTCATCCTTCTTCCTTGCCTTCTACACATGCCCAAATAGAAGATTGCCTCAAAATATTAGCTCGTCCTTGCCTCATAGTTCCAAAATACTTGATTAGAAACAAACTGTGTTGGAATGAGGTCAAATGCCTCACATATATAGTAAATTGGCTATTCAAATGGGTGTGTCCTTTAACTAAGCTGACTCGACTAGGAGGAGGTCGAATTCATCCTTTTGGAGCTTAAAATTTCAATTTTTACAAATTCAAATTTCTTTCTTTTTCCACTGACATGAAGAACATGTCTTTTAATAATTTTCGTTTTGTCTTTAGCATGAAGAACGTGTTTGAAAATACATTAAGGACTCAAGTGTACATTATGAAGACCGAACATAGTTAAAAAATTCAATATGGTCCTCCCTCTACAAAGGAAGCAAAGAAACCTTTGTGCATGTGCTCAAGCAATGCCCATTCTTCAAGTATATGTGGGAAGCTTGTATGTCTACGTCGGGCCTAACCTGAAATTAGGAAGGGGAAAACATGAAGGAAGCATGGAGAGGATGGTACTCAGATCCGATCACTCGCGCTCATAGAGCCCTCCCATTGATAATTTGTTGGGGAGTATGGTTGGCTCGAAACAAGGGCATCTTCCAAGACAAGCCCTCGATCCTGGAGCATATCGCAACTGAAACTCTAGCAATTCTAGCTCACTTCCCCTAGTAAAAAGGCATTAGTCCTCCAAGAATAATTGTTGATGAAAATTCAAACCTCACAAAGCCATGGACTTTCTTTGATAGAGCTTCTAATGACACAAGTCATAGGAGTGGGGGTGGATTTGCACTTTTTATATTAGCTACACATTTTTTCCATGTTAAAATGGGATTTGGTCTAGGAACAAACCACTGGCTTGAACTAATGGCAAGTAAAATGTTGTTGATTTTTGCAAAGGAAAAAGGATGAACTTAGATCCAAGTTTATAGGGATTTAGTTCTCGTAATAATATGGCTAACAAAATCACAAGCATGTAAAAATCTACTTCTAGTCCCCATCTTGGAAGAATTATGGAGGATCAAAGACATATTTTCTTTGTGTGTTCTCATATCTACAAGGAGTGAAATGGTCTAGTTGATTGGCTCTCAAAAGTAGGTTTAACTATGGATCAAGGTCTCTAGTATATTTGTGAGCAACATGAAGATTCCTCCTACAAGTACTATCACATGCCATACATAAAACAAATAATCCAAGCTGAAAGGACTTCCATTTTTGTGTGAACACTTCACATGAAAGATACACTTAATCCTATTGTCCACATGACAACTTTTTCTAAGTAGGGTGAAAACAATTGTTTTTTCACTAGTTTTTGTATAATACAATCTATGTAGCTATTTCTGAAAATCTTAAGACAAAGTCAAACTGCTAGCTCATAGTACAAACACTCAAAAACTTTCTCTTGAAATACACTTAAGGGTATGCATAATGTAATTTTGAATCATTTTATAAATGAATGAAAATTATGGATTTTTTTCCATGGAAAAAATTTCAATTCTCTATATAGAAGTATTTTTAATTTTATTAAAACCTTAATGATACATATAGTTGCATAGTCAATTGGGGTTATCTCAAGTGGTTGGGTGGAATGGTTATTATCTTCCCCACTCAAGTTCAAATCCCCTCTAGTGACATGATGAGCTATAATGTCTTGCTAAATGTGTTAAACATGAAGCTAGATCTAAAGTCGACGCACACTACTCCAATGCCGGTGCTGACACTCCACCATATTCTCCACCATATTCAGCGGTCACTGCCCCACCCATGCCAAACCTACCACCATATTCTCCACCATATTCAGCGGTCACTGCCCCACCCATGCCAAACCTACCACATCGCCATTGATTTCTAGATCTTCATCTAAATCACATGCATGATGCTAGACCCTTTTCCTTCCTCTATAAATTTGTATGTCGACGCACACTACTCCAATGCCGGTGCCAACTTCCTAACACTCCACCATATTCAGCGGTCACTACCCCACCCACGCCAAACCTACCACATCGCCATTGATTTCTAGATCTTCATCTAAATCACATGCATGATGCTAGACCCTTTTCCTTCCTCTATAAATTTGTATTTTCCTAGGCTTGAGGAATGCAATCCAAGGCCCACCCACGCCAAACCTACCACATCGCCATTGATTTCTAGATCTTCATCTAAATCACATACATGATGCTAGACCCTTTTCCTTCCTCTATAAATTTGTATTTTCCCGGGCTTGAGGAATGCAAGCCAACGCCAAGGCCTGTCGTGTAATACAAATGTAATTCCTGTTTCTTCATTATCTATTATCTGTGATGATTTTATCTTCTGCTGTGCTTTTCTAGTCTTAACAACTGGTATGAGCCACTGCAAATCAAAGTGTGGTGAAGGCTCGGTGGTGTGCGTTGAAGAGAGCCCGTTGTGTAGAGCGTGAGCCCGAAGGTGACTGCTGCTGTGTGAAAGCAGCGTAGTTTCTTGTACCTGTTCTGTTTGAGTCTGACAGCGTTGGGCAGTCTATGGTATTACCAGCAGCCAGCACGTGTTTGAAGTAACTGATTTGTATAGACATGAAACTTGTCGACGAAATGCACTGGGAAGAAAAAACAAAAAAGATTGCCACGGTGAAAAGGTTTGATTTTATTATTTTTAAGGTAGAATAGAAATAATTGCCAGGCCTTGCATTGAGCGAAAGTCACGCCTTTCTTTGAGTAAAAAAGATTGTTGGTTTGTTTGTTTTTTTTTATTATATATAGGTGAAAAAAGAGTTGAGTTATTTGATTGGTGAAATAAGAGAGATATGAGGAAGTGAAAGGAGATAATGTTTTTGTATTTTTAATTAAGATTTTAAAAATTCACTGTGGAAAAGTGGTACATCTTTTATTATGGAAATCGAAATGTCTTATGTTTTATTAAGTTTGGATTTTTATGTTTTATTAGTTTGGATTTTTATATGTTTTATAATTATTATGAACATATATTGTAAATTTAAAGTTCGGACACATTAGCTTGACTTGATTTTGGTTTTTCAATTTAAAAGTTGATGAAGTATTTTTATATCATAAGTGGAGTTTTTTGTGGGTGTGAATTTTATTGAGAATAGAGACAACAATAATGACATGGAAAAGTTGAGTGGGGCTAATTTTGTTTTATAGAAATCACAGATAGAGGATATATTGATTTTAAAAGATCAATATTTGTCGATTGAGGGAACAACAAAGAAACCCTCATCGATGACAGATGAAGAGTGGAATAAGCTAAATAGAAAAGCGATTGCAACAATCCACCAATATCTAGCAAATAATGTGTATTTCATTGTGTTTGGGAAAAGACGACAAAAGGATTATGGAAGAAACTCCATGATTTATATGAGAAGAACACAACATCAAACAAAGTGTTCTTGATGAAGAAGCTTTATAATCTCAACATGAAGGAAGGTGCTTAAGTTGTTGAGCACTTGAATGAATTCAACATTATTACTAGTCAACTTGCCTCTGTTAAAATCATTCTAGATGATGAAATTAACACTATTTTGTTAATGTGTTCTATGCTAGACAGCTCGGAAAATTTAATTGTAGCTATGAGCACTTTAGCGACTGCAGGGACCCTGAAGTTTGATGATGTCAACAACAATTTAATGAATGAGGAGCAGCGATGCAAGTTAATTGCGGAAATCTGGGGAGGAGAAGCTCTAGCTATCGCTGATCGTGGTAGGAGAATTGATTGAGACCGACAAGGGGATCAAGATCGAGAGGCCGATCGAAATCAAGGAGGGGCAAGATCATCTGCTTTCATTGTGGAAAACCCGAGCACATGAAAAAAGAATGCTGAGTCTGGAAGAAAGGACAAAAAGATTAGAGACCAGTCAATACAAATCACAAGTCATGCAATACAAATGAATGTGAGACTACTGATGTAGTCACAGATGGTGATGTGTTGTTTACTGTATCAATAGAGGATGCATGTTTATATACATCTAGCAGTGGCTTGGATTGGATCCTTGACTCTGGGGCACCTCATCATGTAACCCCATGTAAAGATAGTTTTATTGCATATAATCCTAGTGATTATGGTAGAGTGCATTTGAGGAATAATCATTTTTGCAGTATTTTTGGAGTGGGAGATGTCGAGATCAAGATGAAGGATGGACAAGATATATTGTTGAAACAGGTCATACATGTACTAGAAATGTGCATGAGTTTAATCTCTATGGGAAGGTTGGATGATGAAGGCTATTCCATAAGTTTTGGAAAAGGAGGATGGAAAATTAGCAAAGGACCATTGGTTGTGGCCAGAGGACCCAAGACAAAAACATTATATACATTAAAGGCAATGATAGGAAAATCAAATTTGGCTGCTGTCACAAAAGAAAGAAATTCAACAGATTTGTGGCATAAGTGCTTAGGTCACATGAGCGAGAAGGGTTTAAAAATCCTTGTTGGTAAAAATTTATTACCAGGTTTGAAATCTTATAATCTTGATCTTTGTGAGCATTGTATATATTGTAGACAAAGAAGGGTTTCATTCCTTAGAGGTGGCAATGACAGAAAGAAAAATGTGTTAGAATTGATACACTCAAATGTGTTTGGCCCTGTTAACATCAAGTCATTAGGAGGAGCATAATATTTTGTAACATTTATAGATGATGCATCTAAGAAGGTTTGGGCCTATCCTATGAAAAGTAAAAGTGAAGTGTTTCGAATATTTCGAAAATTTCATGTTGCTCTCGAAATAGAAACTAACAAATTTCTCAAGTGCTTGAGAATAGATAATGGTGGAGAATATTTCTCAAATGCATTCAAGGAATATTGTAACATGTTTGGCATAAAGCATGAGAAGACTGTGACTGGTACTCCTCAATAGAATGGTGTCACAAAAAGGATGAATCACACCATTATGGAAAATGTGAGAAGTATGTTGTCAAATTTTGGTTTTGAGAAACATTTTAGGGTAGAAGTTATAAGGACAACTTGCTACCTTATTGATCTCCAACTACAACCTTTGATGGCAGTATCCCTAAAGAAGTTTGGATTGGTAAGAAGTTGAATTATTCTCACTTGAAAATATTTGGATTCCAAAGAAACTAGAACTAAGCTATATGATAAATCTATGAAATGCATTTTTCTGGGATATGCAGATGAAAAATTTGGTTATCGTCTATGGGATCTAATCAAACATCAAATTATTAGAAGCAGGGATGTTATATTTAATGAGTCAGAAATGTTTAAGAGGACTGTAGGTGATCTGGAGGTCAAGAAAGTTATTGACAGGTTTAAAGAGCAGCATGAGGACATCCCACCAATGCAAGAAAATGGACAACAAATTCAAGAGCAGGAAGGACAATAAGTAGAAAATGATGAACACCAAGAAGGAGGAATCTAGCAGGGACCTTTATGGGAGGTTCAACCTGATAATGCACCACCACAGTTGGTTCATAGATCTTCTAGGCCTCATAAGCCTTGACTAATGTATCCTCCTTCAAACTATATCTATTAACTAATGAAGGTAAGCCTACTTGTTTTCAAGAAGCTTGTAAAGTTGAGCACAATAAAGAATGGAAGAGAACACTGGAAGAAGAAATGAACTCTTTGCTGGAAAATAAAACTTGGGAGTTGGTAAATCTCCCAAAAGGTAGAAAGGCTCTACAAAACAAATGGGTTTATAGGATTAAGCATGAAGGTGACGAAAAGGAGAGGTATAAGGCAACGCTGGTGGTGAAAGGATTTGCCCAAAAAGAAGGTATTGACTTCACAGAAATTTTCCCACCTGTTGTTAAGATGTCATTCATTAGAGTGATTCTTTGTCTTGTTGCTGCTTTAGACTTAGAATGTGATTCTTGGTCTTGTTGCTGCTTTAGAATTAGAATGTGAACATTTAGATGTAAAAACTGCTTTCCTTCATGGAGAATTGGAGCAACCAGAAGGCTTCATAGAAAAGGAAAAGAAGACCTTGTTTGCAGGTTGAAGAAGAGTCTCTATGGGTTGAAACATGCACCTTGACAATGGTATAAGAAATTTGATTCATCCATGTTGGAACATGGTTTTCACAGGTTGGAAGCTGACCATTGTGTTTATATCAAGAGTTATGATCAAGGAAAGTATATAATATTATTGTTATATGTGGATGACATGTTGATTGTTGGTCATGATAAGAATATGATCAATAGATTGAAGAAGGATTTGAGCAGCAAGTTTGCAATGAAGGATTTGGGTCCAACACAACATATATTGGACATGAGGATCATGCGTGATAGGAAAAACAAAAGGTTGTGGTTGTCACAAGAAAAATATATCAAGAAGGTGCTTGCCATGTTTAACATGAAGGATGCCAAGCCAGTTGGTATACCCCTTGCAACTCAATTCAAGCTGATTACTGAGTTATGTCCTAGTGATGACAAGGAGAAGGACGAGATGAGAAAAATTCATTATGCTTCAACAATTGGAAACTTGATGTATGCCATGGTATGTACACGACCAGACATTGCATATTCAGTGGGATTAGTGAGCAGCTTCCTTGCTAATCCAGGCAAACAACATTGACAAACAGTAAAATGGATTATTAGGTATCTCAAAGGTACTAGTCATTATTATTTATGTTTTGGTCATAATGACACTGTGCTTGAAGGATTTACAGATGCAAATATGACTGGAGATATGGACAACAAAAAGTCCACTACCTGTCATTTGTATACATTTGCAAGTGCAACAATATCTTAGGTGTTAAGGCTACACAGAATAATATCTCTCTCTACAATAGAGGCATAATACATAGCCGCAACAGAGGCCTGTAAGGAGATGTTGTGGATGCAATGATTCCTAGGAGAGATAAGAATAAAGAAGGGCAAGTATGTGCTATATTGTGATAGTTAGAGTGTCATTCACTTGGCGAAAAACCCAACATTTCACTCAAAAACCAAGCACATTGACTTAAGGTATCATTGGATCCGGCATGTGTTGGAGGAAGGGAAATTATCCTTAGAAAAGATCCATACAGATAAGAACCATGTTGATATGCTCTCTAAGATTCTACCAAGAAATAAACATGAGTTATGTAGAGGCTTGGTAGGACTCAGTGTGACTTGATTCACGACTCTTCATTTGGCTTCAAGTGGGAGAATGTTAAATGTGAAGCCAAATCTGAAGACGACACACATTGCTCCAATGCCGACGCCGACTCTTTGACCCTTCGCCGTCTTCAACTGTCACCACCACACCCACGCCGAACCTACCACACCGCCATTAATTTCTAGATCTTCATCTGAATCACATGCATGATTCTAGGCCTTCCTTCTCCCTCTATAAATTTGTATTTTCCTCTGCCTGAGGAATGCAAGCCAAGGCCAAGGGCAAGGCCTGTTGTGTAATACAAATGTGATTTATGTTTCTCCATTGTCTGCCGTCTGTGATGATTTTATCTTTTGCTGTGCTTCTCTAGTCTCAACAAAATATTGTTGTTAATAACTTCATGCATGTGAATATTTGCTATAATGGTTTTGAGCCTTATTCACTAGGACGAGAGGTGACCTTGTACTAACAACCTCACTCTAGCCCCGAAACTTTGACATTTGTTTAACATGTTTTATAACTCACTTGCCAATTCCTATAGACAATAAGACACCTTTAGAAACAATTAATATATTAATTATTCAAAATTATTTTAATAAAAAAAGTTATTTAGTAACCATTTTTTAAAAAATTAATTAATTTATTAATTTATAAAAAATAATTTATTTTATTACATTTTATTCTATATATTATAATCAATTAATGGAAATTCAAACTCCATTATAATTTTATGAATTAAAAATATTATTATTAATTATTATTATTAATTTTTCTTTATACAAATAAGTAATAATAATAATAAAAATCATAAAAATTATTATTAATTATTATATTATTAAAAATATTATTATTAATTATTACAAATAAGTAATAGTAATAATAAAAATATAATAATATGATTTAGAAGTTTCAATTTAACAATACACCAAATTAAAGTCGTATTTCATAAATGACGTTTGGTTTCTTCTAAGTTTATACTAAACCATTTACGAGACATCTCTTTTAAGTCTCATATGTATTTTTTTGCAAGCTCATGCATCTTTGTAAGATAATAACTGGTTTCACTTTAGCAATTAGAAAAGAATTCGTTGGTTAGTTTTTTTAAGTTAATTAGATTTACATTATGTGATGTGATTAGAAAAGAATTTGTTGGTTAGTTTTTTAAGTTAATTAGATTTATATTTTGTGATTAAGAAAAATAATTGTTAATTATGTGGTTGGGAGAAATGATTATTATTTTTTTTTATTTAAAATAATTTTTTAGGAAATAATTTTATTTTATTTTAAATTTAATTTTTAGTACTAACATGTTTTATTTGAATTTACATCCCGTATATATTTTCACTAGAAAACCTAATCAAATATTTATTCGGAGAGTATAATAAGCTCACTACATTGCATTGGAATTTTCTTATTTAGAAAGAGGAGACACATTTTTCTCAAAGTGCTTGATAATAGGAAGCAAGCATTTTGTTGGGAGAAAAAAAATGAAGAAAAACCTTGCAAATACAAATAAATCTCTAGTTAAAAAAAGACTAGTTTACAGCATCTTGATTAGTTTAATTGCATAGAGCAATGAATCAATACATTACATCAAATACACTCCATAGTTTACCAAGAAGATGGTTCAAAATGGTGGCCCAACTGTCAAATTCTTCTCTTCATTCACAAATTTTATTTATGAACGTAGAACTTCCTTTATATTGGTAGAGTGCAAATAAGCACAACATTATTGATGAATTCTGTACAACTAGATAGCTGAATAAAAAGGATATCAATGTTAAGATGAATTTAGTTACAATTCTACATCATTCTAATCTCCTAAAGAATTCCCTCTGGAGTGCCTAAAAGCTGCTCAAAAAAAAAAACAGATGATCGATGGAATATGGATGGTGAAAAATGGCATTTCTTGTATTATTATTAGTCCCAAGAATTTCCCGCACCCTTTTCCTCTATAAGTGAGATGGGCTTTTGTGGGCTGCCTTAGTTTTCTTTCTTTGTCTGCCTTTAACTTCAGATGGCTTCTGGGCCATTGACTATTCCATTATTTTGCCTCTTCTTAATGGTTGGTTTGACAGCAGGTGTGACCAACAAACCCTGAGGCACTGTGAAAGGTGGCATCATCCTCGTAGCTGAAGGCAGTAATCCAATCTGAACATATCAACATCAAAGAATAAAACAGTTAGCATCACATTTCAGTCCACAGAAATAAAAGCTGTGTTAAATAGATGGATAAATATGTTTGCATGTAGTCTTACCATTTCGGGTGAGGTACAAGCATTTGATGACGAAAATAGCTGCAGCCCTGCAGGCCTGTCTTCAATAAGCAGTGCTTCAGTTGATTCTTTAGGTTTTCTGGAAATAGGAGTTTCAGCATCACATTCTAGTGATACCACTGGATCTGCTTTGATTTTCTTATTCCAGCTGTCTTTAACATTAGATGGCTTTGGAGGACCTACAAGTCCATTATTTTCAAGAGGTCTCTTTTTGTTAGTTGGTTCAACACGTGTGACGTATGGCCCATGAGGTACTATGGAACCTCTCATTACCCACATAGCTGAAGGTTGTAGTCCAGTCTAAACATCAACACAAGATACTGAACAAGTTAGCATCCTACTCCAGTCAACAGACTTATGAAGGCTGTGAGCCTGTGTTATACAATTACATGAAAATATTTGCATTATGCAACATTGCATGGAATCTTACCATTATAGGCAAGGTACGGTTATCTGTTGACAGTGGTGGCTGCATGCCAGTCAATTCATATCTTGAAGGTTTGTCTTCAATAGCCAGTGCTTCATTTAATTCTTTGGGTCTTGTGGGAATAGAAATGTTTTTAGCAGCAAATTCTTTGGGTACTGATGGATCTGCTTTGACTTTCCTATTTCTATCATCTTTAACTTTAGATGGCTTCTGAGCACCAGTTAGTCCATTGTTTTTAAGACGTCTCTTCTTGTTGGCTGGTTCAACAGCAGATGTGATCAATGAACTATGAGGCACTTTGAAACCTGGCATTGTCTGCATACCTGCAGGCTTTAATCCAGTCTGCCCATATCCACATAAGAGAATAAAACAGTTAAATCACATTCCAGTCAACAGAATTAAATGTTGTGTTAAACAAGTAGATAAATAAGTTTGCTTGAAGTATTACTATTTTAGGTGCAGCGCAGTCATCTGTTGACAAAAATGGTTGCATCCTATTCAATTCATGTCTTGCAGACTCGTCTTCAGTAGCCAGCACTTCAGTTGGTCCTTTGGGTCTTCTAGAGATGGAAATGACTTTAGAACTTAATTCGGGGGATACCAACGGATCTGCTTCGACTTTCTCATTTTGGCTATCTACAACAGCAGGTGTGAAAAATGAACCTTGAGGCACTTTGAAACGTGGCATTATCCTCACAGGTGAAGGCAGTAGTCCAATCTAAAGATATAAAGATAAGAGAATAAAACAGTTAGAACCGCATTCCAGTCAACAGAAATAATAGTTGCATGAACAATTAGATAAATAAGTTTTCACGAAATCTCACCATTTCAGGCAAGGAACAATCACTTGTTGAAGACAACATTTGCATCCTAGTTAATTCAAGTCTTGCAGACTTGTCTTCAATAACTGACACTTCAATTGGTTTATTGGGTCCTCTGGAAATGGTAATGCTTTTAGCACTGTATTCTGGGGATATCAATGGATCTGCTTTGATTTTCCTATTTTGGCCATTTTTAACTTTGGGCGGCTTCTGAGCACTAACAAACCCATTTATTTCAAGGTCTCCCTTTTTGTTAGCTAGTTCAGTAACAGGTGTGACAAATGAACTATGAGGCACTACAACAGCTGGTATGACCCTCATAGGTGAAGGCTGTGGTCTAGTCTGAAAATCACGATGAGAGAATCAATTATCAGCACATTCCAATCCATGGAATTAATGGCTGTGTTAAATAATTAGAAAAATACGTTTAAATCAAGTCTTACTATTTCAGAGGAGGCATAGTGATCTGTTGACATCAGTGACAATGCATGTAGCCCAGTCAATTCACGCCTTGCAGGCTCATCTTCAACAGCCAACACTTCAGTTGGCTCTTTGGATCTACTGTAAACTGAATGAACATGAGCTCCAAATTTTGGGAATACCATTGGATCTGTTGTTTCCCTGTTATTCTTTTTTGTAAACATTTTGTATTTGTCCTGCAAAAATCTGGAATTCAAGCATTATTTATCATTTGATTAGGAAACCTTTGAAAAACCTCACATCAATTGTCAAAAGCAACATCTGTGAAAGGTGAAAGAATTCAACAAACACAAGAAAACTTTGATCAAGTGTTGAAAAAGACGATGTTCAAAGAGAATACTCGAGAAACTTTTATACTATACATCCAAACAAGTTTCATAACAGAGGATATACAGAACTGTTATAAGTTGCATATAGTTGACCTTTATTTCACGGTTATTGCACAAAAGTATAAACTATATGAACACAGTATTATAATTTACTCCACCTAACATATTCGCAACATCATAACCTTATTGCGTAAGCGAACCTAAACCAATTGTTATGCATCCAACCTATTCCATTCTCATTAAAATCAATCCACAATTTGATATAAAATGTATAGATTAACAATACTCAAAATTGTTCTATTTTTCCAAAATACCAAAATCCAATAAAGGTCACAAGTTTTGGGGTTATCAAGGTATGAAAAAAGACCAAGTTATGTAATGCAAATTGCACAGTCTAACATTCTTTCACAATAGAAATGTATAGAACCACATGCACCCAACCAAATTCATACTTGCTGGAACCAATTTATGTTATGGTAGGAAGTACAAGCTTTTGATTGCACCCTTATAACAAATATAGGATGATAAAATAAAAACACGGGATTTGAGGTTATTTGGGTAAAAAACCCAACATCTGCAATGCAAGTAGATTAACATTTTTTAACAACAACAAACTCCAACAATGCATTACCCATTTGAAAGTACCATATCATTCAAGTGAGACTGAGGGCATAGGTTTTATTAGGACATGAAAGGATCAAGTTCTTCAAATTAGATATGCACAGTGAAAACTAAAAATTCCAGCTACATCACAACTTTTTTGAACTTGAGGTACAAATGCTAAGGGCATAAACTTAGCTTCATAACCACTAGCCACCTGCATTCTGGTTGCTTTTGTGGTCTGGATCCGGCATGGGAGGCATGGATTGACTAATTATAAATATTTGATTCTCACACTCTATGTACTTATAATTTTGCTTATAGTGGTTCCAGTGCCATGTGACAAGCATTGAATCACACTGTGCTGAATAAGACAACACAAGCACCCAAAATAGTGTATGGGCCAGGTGGGGTAGCAAAAGCCCATCAATCCACCACTGCATACATGCCCATGCATTGCAAATAATGGTCTCAACTGCTATGGGCACTCTTAAATCACCTTATCCTGAAAGATCCACCACAATTACTCAAATAGAAGGGGTTTGGCAGGAAGACAATGATAAAGGTAATTAGTCCATTTTTGCTTGCATGCCCTAGATATACAGGGTGATGGTAAAACTTAAAAGACTAAAAACCTAGATACTCCAAAGCATAATGCTCCAAAATGAAACACAAAATTCAATCTGCATTCAACACTTTCTCTCACTAGAACATCATGATACTAACAAAAAACCACAATTCATAAAATTAAAGCAATTTTCAATCACGAAAAAAACTGTTTCCTGAGATATTTTTTTCCTGGGATATTCAATCATAGCAACATACAAACCACCGAAAAAAATCATGCATGAAACCCATATCCATTGATGTCCTGCAGTATATCAATAGACGCCTCACCCTTTAACAAAAGTAGAAAACGCAACAAGAATACCCACAAACCTGACTTCTGCCTGCAACAACTTCTTCTTTTCCTTGCTTCTCACCAATCTTTTTCTCTGTGCCCTAGCATGCTGAAACACATTGAAAAGAACAAAAAACAAACAATTCACAAAACCATGTATAGAAGAAAACAGAAATCACATATTGCTTGTCTGGCTCGGCTAGATTTTGGTTTCAGAGAAGACACAATTGCTTAAAGCCAAAATATACATACCCGCTGGAGCTCCACATAATCTTCTTTCACAGAAGCATACTTCATTTCCATTTTCATAGCCTCTACTATCAATGGCATGCTGTCATTCTCACCCATGTGAGAATAATGATAATAATATCCAACTGGTAATTGGGCACTCACGAAGGCAGAGAGAACCTTGAATTGGATTGCTGCTGCCTTCTGAGAGCACCGGGTTCTAACCTGACCAGAAGTATATGAAAGCACGAGCTTGAATAAGCGGGGGGACTTAAAACGGCGCAAAACCAGAGAAGCAATTATAAGATACCTTCAATTATAGAAATCTAGCATCCCATGGGAGGGTTTTTGTACTGCGCCAATTGGCATTTGGTGCAGTCGAGGAAACCAGAGAACTTGAATGTGGGTGGTTTCACCTTAATGGTTATCAGATTGTGTAAGCTTCGTGAATTCAATTATGGACGGAAGGAGCCGAAGGATTGGAAGAAACCATGTGCCTCCGCAGGGATTAATTGCTGGAGCGGGGATCAATTTCGGGATTCGCACCTTGAATGGCCTGGGGAGCTGGTTGGCATGGGGACACATTAGTTGGCTTCCTCGAAGAATAAGGAGGATGGCCATAATCGATGCCATGCAGGTGATCATTGAACTTTTTAAAACTAGCTTACATGCAACGGAGAAGAAAAATTCAAGGAGCCAACGTCAAGGCCAGTTAGGTCATAATTAGGTCTCATGCATTGCAATCTGGTAAGTTTTTTTGGGGACTATAGCTTTGGTTATCGCTGGCTGATGATGGAAACTACCAGTTAAATGTAGGGTCTGGATGATTTAGTCAAGATAATTGAAGGGGCGGGAATCGGGATGAGGGAGTTCAAATAATCTGAGGGTCTCGATGACAATCCCATAATTGAAGGTCAAACTGAATTAATTTTTATATTAATACAGTCCATGCATGCAATTTTGCTTGAAATCCATATAATTGGACACCTGCATGATCCCTTTACTCTGGAAATCATCCGATATTTGAACCCATGACTGGCTTTCTCCTCATTTTACAAGCGAGTACATGCATATTCCATTATCATGGAAACAATCCTATAATTGAAGTTCACACTGAATTAATTTTTATATTAATGCAGTCCATGGATGTAATTTTTGCTTGAAATGTATATAATTGGACACATGCATGATGCCATTACTCTGGAAAACTAAACTATCAGATATTTGAACCAGGGGGCGCTGATTTAGTTTTTTTTTTTTAATCTTATTTTAAGTTACGCCTGTAATCTATAATTGCACACGGCCAGTCAACTATGACCTCTGTAATTGGATTGGATTGTGCCAACACTAAAAGTACACAGATAATTAAATTTGAAAGCGCATTAACTGACTGCATTAACTGAGTGCTATCTCTCCAGTCACTGGGAGCTGCACTCGTCACTCTAGACTGCACCCGTCACTCTATACAGCTCCAGGTTAACCATGGGAATTTGAACTTGTGACTTTCAGTGGCCAGCCTGCTTTTTTAGAGCCTGTCTTTCTAGAGCACTTCACCACACAATGTGATTACCAACTCACCTACCCCATAGGGGTGAGGTTATTAATATATCATAAAGTAAAGTTCCATTTTAATATATTCTTTTATTAAATTATAATATTAGTTTTATCTAACAGTATTCTCGATTATAAAAAGTTGATAAGTAATTAAATTAATAATTATTTTGATTCATTTTTTATTATTATTTTATTTATTTTAATTATCTTTCTATTTTTCTTACATACAAAAATATTTATTAATTTATCATAATAATTCCAAATGTTAATTATTTTTTTATTTCCAATTTTCCATGACATTCAGAATATTAAATAAATTCATTCGGTAAACTTAATTATATAGTATTTATTTTTTTATTTTATTTTATTTTTAATATATATATTATATATATTATATTTTTTCCAATTTTTCATGACATTCAACAAAAACATAAATATATTCATTTAGTAACTTAATTATATAGTATTTAAAAAAAAAATTATAATTAAAAAAGTTAATTGTGATTGATATAACAATTTTTTTATTTTTATAATAGATTGCTTTGAAGTCTTAAGGGATAAATCATTTAGTCGATTTTATGTGGCGAGGTCACAAGGTCAAATTTTTTTGATGTCCTTGGGGTTAAGCCTTGCTAGTTTGGCCAACTGGTAGATCCCTTCCGATTGATCTACTTGGATTTTCCCTCTACCCCTTCCAGTTGATCCACTTGGATTTTCCCATGGATGTAGCGACCACTCATCCGTGAATCACCCTTAAAAAAAATTTGCTTTGAAACCCAAAATTTATTAAAAGCATACTCCTTTGAATGTATCATTTTAATTTGTAAAAAACATACTTTGAATGTATCATCCTAGTTTGTCAAACACATGCTCCTTTGCACTTAAAATAAAAGCCATGTGAATTAGCATTTCATTTTCAAAGTTTTGTTAACAGGTAAACAACAAAGTCCAAGTCTCAAACAAATATGGTTTCGTGGGTGCACAAACCTTGAAGGATGTGGCTAAACTTTGCTTTGAGGACCAGTTTTCTCAGGAATGGGCCCAATATACAAACTCACTAACACAACAACTCATCTTCCTCTTCCCATCGGACGATTCACTGGTATGGTCCTTAGCCCCTTGGGACAAGACAACCAAAAATATGGTTATCTTGCTCCCAAAGGGAAAATAGACCCCCTCTTCCTTGGTGGTAAAAAAAATTCCGGAAACTTTCCTATCCTTCCAATTCTAAGATCTTTATGTGGTTGCTTATAAAAACAATGTCCCCACCTAAGAGGCGCTTCAAAAATGTTTAGGTATCAAACCCACTAGATGTTCTTTATGTCTACAAGTAGAAAAATCCATCACACATCTCTTCATATCTTGCCCTTTTAGACAAAAAGTCCGGAAGGAGATCCAACATATACATGGTGCAAAATACTCTTGGAATGGTCTCACTGTGGGAGGATTCTTTGCTAGCTTGGTTAAATAGGAAGCTAAAGGAAACACTAAAAGCACTTCCTTTGGTCGCTTGTTAAGGAATTTGGCTTGAGAGAAATACTGATATACTTGAAGATCAAGGAAATTCTCTTATTAGAGTGGTTTGCAATAACTTGGCCATCTAATATTCTTTTCTAAAAAAGTTTTAAAGCCCTTCAGGACTACAACTCTATGGTACTCTTATTCATAACTATATTTTTTTTAAATCTCATGTTATATAAAATGTTTTTTTTTTTTTTTTTTTTTTTTTTTTTTTTTTTTTTTTTATAAAAAAGAATATATATATTTTAAAATTTTAAATGTTTTTTTTATTGAAAATATATAGTTTTATAAAAATTTAAAATTATTTTTTTTTTTTTTTTTTTTTTTTTTTTTTTTTTTTTTTTTTTTTTAAATAAAAAAATATATATATATATATATATAATTATTAAATGTTTTTTATATTTTGTTTTTTAAAATTTGAATATATATATATATATGTATGTATATATATATGTATGTTTTTAATCTTAATTTTAGTAGTTTTTTAATTTTTTTTTTTGTATTGAAGAAGTAAAAAGCATTCACAAGTAGTTATCTAAGAAGAGAAATCACCTACTAATTTTCAAAAACTCTAGCTTGGTCATCGTGAAGGCCATCTTGGCTCCTGCTGCGCGCGGCCCGACCCTCTGCAACTAGGGTTCTGAGTGCCTGCTGTGTCGCCCAGGCTGCTGCGCCTTTGCGCATAGCCTTGCCCCTCCCTCTACATCTAACTTGCGATCAGCTACCCTTCCCTCTGCTTCCAGGATCCTGAGCGCCTGCGGCGCTGACAAGGCTGGTGCGCCTCTGCGCACAGCCTCGCCCCTCCCCCTGCAGCCAGATGGAGGCTCCTGAGAGCTCTGCCCCCCCTGGGGATCCGCCCCCCGAAGTCTCAGCGTTTAGAAAACTGATAACGAATGGAACAAATCGGACTCCTTCAGCGACTCAGCAAAAATTCATCAAAAGAATGGATTCGATTCCCTCTGTTGCCCTGCCAGAGGAGGACACCTGCAAAGCTGCTCTGAACTTGGCAGAAAAAGGCCTCATAGGCCAGTTTACAGGCCTATGGCCCTCTCCCAAATCCGTGGAGGATTGGACCCAAAGAAACTGGCAACCTCTGATAAAAAACGGAGTAAAGAGTTACTTCGTGGGCAAAGGGTACTTCGTCTTCGTTTTCGAGAGCTCGGAGGACAGAAGCTTAATCTTTAGAAATGGCCCCTAATTCATGGGGCCGCAGGGACTGTATTTAAATCAATGGAATCCAGACTTTGACCCCTCCCAAGACGTCCCATCTGCTGTGCCGGTGTGGGTTAGGCTCCCACACCTGCCCCTCCACTGCTGGAATCAAAAATTGTTTCAGACCATAGGTAATGCATTAGGCAAGTATATAGATCAGGCAGTAAGAAGAGACCAATACTCTTGTGCTCGTATCTGCGTCGAAGTGGACCTTGATGAAGGATTTCCTGAAGCGATCAAGCTCACGGTGGCAGGATGGACGCACATCCAAGAGCTCGATTACGAACAGCTTCCTTTTAAATGCAGACACTGTCACGGCTACGGTCACTTCGCCAAAAATTGCAAGAAGAAAGCAGAGGAACAGGCTGAAAAACAGAATGGAGAGCAATGGATCCTCGTCCAGAGAACAACCCAAGCAAAGAAAGACACAGGAAAAAGCGCAACAACAAGTGACAGGAACAACGTCACCTTAACTCAGGAAACAGGAGAAAACATAAAAGGAACCGAGGAGGCGCATCCAGATCCACTGATCAAAGAACAGGCAAAAGAGAACCTGGAGGAAATCCCCCCGGAAAACAAAGAGGTAGGGGGAATCATCCACATCGAAGTCTCCCAAGGTAGCCCCTCAAGTCCCACGTATGCCGAAGTCACGAAGAAAAAGATAGCTGAAAGCTCTGAGTCCTTAGAGGAAGAACTCTTTGAGAGGCCATTAAAAAGACCCGGAAGGAGATCCCGCAAGGAAAAAAGTGAAGAAGAAGCAGAAAGGCTCAAAACACAAGGGAGCCAATCCACGATAGAAATGACAATTGGGAGAAGTAACAGGCCCAGGTCTTCCAAGGGCGGCTCCACCCCAAGCATAGGTAAATAATGAAGTTAGTCTCTTGGAATTGCAGAGGACTGGGGAACCCCGCAAAAATAGAAGCAGTTAAGGACCTTTTACAATCGGAACCCACTGATATCCTCATGCCCCAAGAGACTAAGATAGCAGGACAAGCCCTGCTAGAAACCAGTAAATCGAAATGGAAGAAAAAATCAGGCATAGCTGTCAACGCTCGGGGATCCTCGGGAGGCCTGGCAACGCTTTGGAGCGAAGAACAATTCCAGCTGATCAACACTTATCAGACCTTGCACTGGATATATACAGAAATTACCCACATACCAAGTAAGTTATCCATCTCTCTAGTCAATCTATATGTACCTGTAAACTATTCAGAAAAAAGAGACTGTTGGAAATCTTTGGCAGAATTTCTTGAACAGGAAACTCCCAACAATATCATTCTCGCTGGAGATCTCAACATTGTACTGAAAGCCAAAGAAAAATGAGGAGGTTCTGACTCCAAAGACCCAATGGTAGGCGTTGTGGAGGAGCTTGCTCAGCTTTGGGACCTACAAGATTTCAATCCAATCCAAGGTCTATTTACCTGGTAAAATAACAGAATTGGAACGGATCATATCTCAGCTCGGCTTGATCGTTTCTTAGTGCAATCCCTTCTCATGAACAAGAAAATCATAACAACAAGAATTCTGCCCAAACTGTCATCAGATCACAAACCAATTCAGCTTTGTTTAGAAGATGAAGAGGACTTGGGTCCCATCCCATTCCGTTTCTCTCCTCAATGGATTGAAAGAGAAGGTTTTTTGGATACTGTGAAAGCATCCTGGAACACCCCCATTTCAGGTTCCCCAAGCTTTGTTTGGGAGCAAAAACTGAAGCTCACCAAAAAAGCTTTGAAAGAATGGATCAAGAAACTAGCGCTCAACCCCTCCTCTCTTAGAGTCGCAGCAGTCCAGGCTTTGCATTCCCTTCAAAATGATATGGAGCGTGAAAATATTAATGAAAACCTCTTGGACAAGGAGATCAAAGCGCAGAGAGTAGCCTACCAATCTTTTAGAAACGAGGAAGAATATTGGAGATTAAAGTCTAGGAGCCTGTGGCTAAAAGGAGGGGACCGCAATACCTCTTTCTTCCATCGGCAGTTCAGGGCCAGATTGTCAAGGAATCATATAGCAGAAATTAAGACTACGACGGGCCAAATCTGCAAGGGCAACCAGCAAGTCAAAGAAGCTGCAGAACAACACTTCCAGAATCTCTACAGCTCGGATGACCAAGGAGAAGAAACAGAGGAAACAGAATTTCTCAATCACATCCCCTCCTTAGTCTCTCTTGAAGACAATGCAGATTTATGCAAACCTATTACAGAGGAAGAAATAATCAAGACTATCTGGTCCATGGACTCCGACAAGGCCCCCAGGCTGGACGGATTCACCATACATTTCTACAAAGTTTGCTGGGACATCATAAGAAATGATCTACAAAAGATGGTAAGGGGTTTCATGTCTAAAGCCAAAGTAGGTGGCAGCACAAACTCAACCTACTTAGCCCTGATTCCCAAAGACTCTAATCCGGAAACTTTTGTCAGATTCAGGCTAATTTCACTATGTAATGCTTCCTATAAGATCTTGGCAAAGCTGTTGGCCAACAGAATGAAGCCCATGCTCCTTAGAATCATCTCTACTGCCCAAGGAGGCTTTGTGAAAGGTAGACACATCCTGGACAACGTCATTCAAGTCCAGGAGACCATTCACTCAAGCAAGCAGAGAAAAGAGAAAGGTATGATAATAAAGTTAGATATGGCGAATGCGTTCGACAGAGTCAATAGAGCATTTCTCAGTAAAGTCTTGCTTTCCTTTGGCTTCTCCATACAATTTGTCAACCTTCTAAAAGCATGCATGAACAATCCCTGGATAGCTCCTCTCATAAACGACAGGCCAACAAACTTCTTTAAAGCCAAGAGGGGCATCAGGGAGGGATGCCCGCTCTCTCCCTACCTTTATATCATCTTGGCTAAAGCTTTAAGTTGAAAACTTGAAGCCGAAAGACTGATAGGATCCATTCCGGGCCTCAAAACCTCCAACAGAACAAGCTCTCTGAATCATGCTTTATTTGCAGATGACTCGATCCTTCTGGGGGCGCCTCAATCAGAATTGCAAAAGCCTTCGGCACGGTCATAAGGAACTACTGTAAAGTCTCAGGAGCATTGGTAAACGAAAACAAAAGCGAAGTATACAGCTGGAATACAGATCATCAGGAACTCATCAATATAACTAACACTCTTGGATTCAAAGGGCACTCACATTGGGAGAGAATAAGATATCTCGGCCTACCCATAATCTCAGGAGTGAATAAGAGATCGCTTTGGACTGACACAATCTGCAAATTCAAATCTAAGATCTCGAAATGGGGAGGATACTGGTTGACAAAAGGAGGTAAGGTCATTTTAATCAAATCGCAACTCTCTTCATTAATAATTTATCAAGCAGCCTTTCTGCTCGCTCCCAGAAACATCATGGATCAAATCTCCTCTTTGCTTAGAAACTTCCTCTGGCAAGGAGGCAGGGGCAACGATAAGAAGATCCACCTTGTAAATTGGGAAACAGTCAAGAAACCCATCGATGAAGGAGGATTGCAAATCCGAGATCCTTCTCTGGTCAATCTCGCCTTAGGAAGCAAGATCCTATGGAAAATGTTTAAAGAGCCAAGTCATCCTGTAAGTATCATTCTGCGATCAAAATACACAAATAGAACTGATTTGAGAAACCTTCATCTGGAATACACAGCCAACAGCACGTTGCTGTGGAAGCTCTGCTACAAAAGTAGCAAAACCTTCAAACGAAATATCTATAGAATCCCAGGGAATGGCAAGGGAATTAGTCTCTGGCAGGACAGGATAATGGGGCGCAACTCTCTAATCGATAATGAAGAAATCGCAGGAATAAGGGACTGGTTAATTGCAGCTGGGAAGTCAAGGCTTTTTGACATATCCGATTGGGATCAGAGAGGCGACTGGGCAGGTTGGGCAATCCCTGCACCTCCAGACCATCTCCAACAACAACTGAATATCTTTATGAACCTGATCGATGAGGCCGCCCCGATTCATAGATCGATGCAGGATCGTTGGGGCTGGGGCCTTTCTGGCGACTACACAGCAGCGGAAGGTTATAAAGCGTGCCAGACAACGGGAAACAACAATCACAGTCCGACGTTTTGGAAAAGCGTTTGGGATCCCGCAGCTCTCCCGAAAGTTAACTTCTTTGTCTGGACATTGATCCACAACAAGATTCTAACAGGTGACAGTCTAATAAAAAGAAGCTTCACTGGCCCTCACTGGTGCGCCCTCTGCAGAAGCAATGCCGAGACAGCTCAACACCTCTTCATCGACTGTCAGTTTGCAAAGGATGTTTGGGGTTTTATGCTTCAAGATCTTCACATAAGCTCCCCTGCCCAGATATCAGTTCCAGACCTCTTCGCTGAATGGAACCATCGGTATCCTCGGCATATCCCTCAAAAAACGATTTGGCATAAAATCTGGAACGCTTTGCCCAAATTTGTCTGCTGGAAGATCTGGTTGGCCCGCAATCAGAAGGTCTTCAAGGAATACCATCTAACTCCCTTGCAAGTAGCAGCTAAGGCTAGATCTCTTCTGCTAGAAACGGTGCAGCAACAGTATTTTAAAGAGGATGCATCTCTCCAGCAGATAGAGAAGCGATGGATTGGAAAGCTTGAACTGCAAAACAGGAAAATCCTCCTTTCCCCTAAACTAGAGCTCCCAGCCTGGAAGAAGAGAGACGCAGATGAATCATTCCAGGTTTGGTGGAGAGCTCAAAAATTGTATACAATCTTCTTTGACGGGGCTTCTAAAGGAAACCCCGGTCCCTCGGGCGCCGGTGGGATCATCTTCTCTCCTGAAGGGCGTTCCAGGGATTCTTTCTTCTGGGGTCTTGGTGTGAAGACTAATAATCAAGCTGAATTGCTCAGCCTTCTTAAAGCTTGTCAAATCGCCAGAGAAAAAGGGATCAAGGATATCCAGATTTTTGGAGACTCGGAGATCCTCATAAAGAAGCTAGTCGCTGGAGAGCTATTCAGAAATGCAGGTCTCAACAGAACTATGGAAAGACTGAAAAGAGTCCTCTCATTCTTTGCATCTTACAAAATCTTCCATATTCTCAGAACTTCAAACAGCGAAGCGGACTTGATGGCAAACAAAGGGAGCGCTCTGGACAGAGGGTGGTTGTTCATCAATGAAGACAGATTTGTAGAAACTCCTCCATAACGGTTTAGATATAGTAGCTGTTCTAGAAGTGCAAGCAGAATGTAAACTGGGCTGCTTCGGCAAAGCCCCTCTCCTTTTTCACCAGATTTAATAAAAAATCGTATCCGTTGTAGTTAATTTTATTTTATTTATTTTTTTTGTATTAATTTTTTTAGTTTGTTTTTATTTTTATTTTTAGTTTTTTGTTATTTTTTTTGTTAATTTTTCTATTTTTATTTAATTAATTATTATTATTATTATTATTATTATTATTATTATTATTATTATTTTTTTTTTTTTTTTAAAATTTTGTTTTTTTTTGGTTATGGTTTACGAGATATATATTTTTTAACACTTTTTTTTCATATATATATATATATATATATATATATATATATATTTGGTTTTTTTTAAGTAATCAACATTTAAAAAAAGAAAAATAAGACAACTAGAAAATTTGTTAAGTAATCGTGATTTAAAAAAAATGGACATAAAAAAATTTAAGTGTCAAAAAATGTAACATTTAAAAAAAAATCCACATTTAATACATTAAGAATTTTAAAGTGTAAAAAATAAGCCCTCTAGAAAAAACGTTGATGCTGCATCAACACGTTTCAAAATCAGCATGAAAATTACTAATATTTAAAAACAAATATTTATATTTGATACATAAGAAAATTTAAAGTGTCAAAAATATGCTCCGAAAAAGAGAGTGTATTATGCATCACCATTTTTCAAAATCAGTCGATTTTTTTGCTACTTCAACTAAACGAGTAATCACATCAGTTCCCTTTCAAAGTTTACATTGTTGATTGCACAATAACATCACAAGTGAATGTGGATGTCCACTTTTCAAAATCAGTCGATTTTTTTGCTACTTCAACTAAACGAGTAATCACATCAGTTCCCTTTCAAAGTTTACATTGTTGATTGCACAATAACATCACAAGTGAGTGTGGATGTCCACTTGCAGCTAGCTCAGGAGGAGCCAAGATTTGTGTTAGGGGCTTGTTGGAACCTAAGTGTGAATTTGAGTTAATTTTCGAAATTTAATGTAAATGTGAATGTAAAATAAATAGGTAAATGCAAAATTCAAATGTGAATGACATGTAATGTAAATGAACTTGCATTTGCCATGGAGAGAAAAGTCGTTATGATAAATTTTTAGGAAAACGTTAAAATATTCCCCTCCAACTCATAAGCTTAGGGATTATGTGTGGGGGTTGAGTGAGGGTTCAAGAGTGTCTTTGGAGAGTGTGTTGCATGGTTTTTTTGGAGTGTGTGTAAAGCTTGGAAACGTTGCACAACCTCTCTGCTACCATGGCAAGGAGGCTTGCATTTTAGGTAAATTCTAGTTGTGTTAATATGAAAAGAATCATGATTCTAGTTATTCTATTTTGTTTACAACATTTTGTTGTGTTTACTTTCAGTGCTATGGGTGTGATGTAAGTTATTGGTTTTATGTTGCTATTTATCATTCGTTGTTCATGTCAAGTACTTATTTCTGCAATGAGTTTTAAGTTTGTTTTAGTTTCTCTTCTTAGCCCTCCTGGCCAGAGGGTAAGGTAATTCCACCAACAAATACACCAACCACAAACAATTTTTTGTTGGGTGAAATTCTCACTAATAATTAGTCATTTTTTGGCACACACGATTTTGATAGACTTAAGATTTATTAAGTACTAGCCAATAAAAACCCACTCAGCATCGATCCTTTTGACAACAACCACATAGTGGGTGAAGTTGCACCCAAGATGCTAATTGGCGACTGTAAGAACCAGGTTTCTGTAGTTTGATAGGACTGTCTATGACCTATGAAACTGAACTCCCATAAAAAAAAAACTTCACCATTTCCCTAGTGTTGTGCACCGCGCAGTCCTTTAAACTCCTTGGCTCACCAGGCAACACATAAGCAAAAAATGACAATGCGTGAGAGGTCAAAGTAACTTATATATTTGGCCATTAGTGATGACATTAAAAATAACAGAGACCAATGCTTTAAAAATTATGTGGCGTTATCTAGGAACAAGTACAACCTTATAACCCTCTAAGCTATTGAAAACATTCACCAATATTCAAGGTCATTATACCATTCCACATACAAAAATATAATACATTATAAGCAACATTATACATTCAGATATCAACACAAAGTATTTAGGGGGAACTTAACCTTCCATCATTTGATATTATTATAAAGAAAACAAGTGTTATGCGCTACGATACAACACGAAGACCAACAGGCTCATCAACCTTTCAAATCTACATCATACACAGTACCAGAAGAACACTTACAATACATAACCTATATATATATATATATATATATCGCTATGACATTATAATAAGGTTTCCTAGTAGTATAGACTCTAGCAACCACATCCATGAACACAAACATATAAAACACAAACTCAAAAAGAAGATTTTTTTTTTTTGTTAATATTTATTTTATTTTATTTTATATATATATATCGCCATGAACATTATAATAAGGTTTCCTAGTAGTTTAGACTCTAGCAACCACATCCATGAACAGAAACATATAAACACAAACTCAAAATAAGGTTTTTGTTTTTGTTTTTTTTTGTTTTTTTAAAATATTTTTATTTTTTTTCTTCGATGGATTCTTTCTAGGTAGCTCCTATGTTTACCTTTTCTCTCATCTCAACCCATCCAACCCACGATTTGTCTTCAACATTCCCTCTTATCTTGGCTTGGAAGTGCCTCGAATCTTCCTAGACCTCTACTTGGTCACTCTAGCTGTCCTACAGGTCATTGGGATATTTCCTAATCTCATCTGTGAGCTAGCCCATGCATATTAACGATCCTTTAAAATATCTTCCCGCTGGACTGCTCCACTCCTCTATTCCTCCTTCTCCTTCAAAATATCTATAACCTTATTTCTGCCACAACATCCTTTGTCATCTCCATCCTACTACAAAATCATAATTGTCGATTTTTCCTGGTATGTGCATCTTCTCCTCAGGTGAAATAACCTCCTTCCTATGTGGCATCCATTTGTGTCGCACCCTACCTCCTGTGCCAACCCTATGCTACACTCCTTTCATACCTCTTGCGCTCCTCACCCCTCTTGTGCGCCTTATACCTACAAAATTAGTAAAACAAATTATGGGCTCCAACAAGACCCCAGCACAAAAATGTAGTTAGTCTTGAGCCACTCAATCCTCCTTCTTCGAAGCAAGATTTTCATTCACGACCTTCTGCAAATCTTTTCATGCTTCCTCTTGCGCTTCAACCTTGACTTTTAAGTGCTCTATTCAGGAAGTCAGTTCTTGAATGATAACATCAACATCTTCATTGTTTATACCCTACACATTTTTCAGTAGTTCACTACACTCATCAGTTACCACCAACACCTGGTCCTGGGGCGTGACTTTTCATGCATTGCCTTCCTTCCATTGACAGGACTCATAGTTCCTACCCTTTGATCAATTTGAAAAACTTGCTCGCCAACCTTCAATATTTGTTCAACGACTTGCCTCATAACTAGAATGTTTGATAAAGCATTCAACAACTGGTCACCTTGCTCAATAACATCCTGACACCTTTTATCCAATTCAACCCTTTGTTCTTTCTCTTGCTGATCCAATTCCTTGTTTTGTTGTTCCTCTGGAAGTGTCTATGGTTGTTGCTTAGCTTAAGCCTTTGTCACTTTATCTTTCAATCCCTGTATCGCCTCCTTGACCTTCGTGGCTATCTCCTTGGTGGGAACTGCCTCATTGACTGATCCCTCTATACACTCTTCATATATCTGGGTTAGGGCGGTGCACCACTCAATGTTATCTCTCACTAGTTTTTATTGTTCCTCGGACAACTACTCTTCCATTTTATGATTTTGTTCCAAATCTTCCTAGGTTAACGTTAGCCTATCCTATAATTTGTAGGCTACTTTGCACTACAGTTTTATTAGTTCCTTGGTGCCTAAACCTGATAGCACTAAATTGACTTGTTGAGGCACTAACATTTTGTTGTGCAACTCCTTCCCATATTTCCATGACAATGCTTGGTACACCACACACCCTCCCAGGGTGCTAGGATGACGATGTGCCAGTGGCGTATGAGCAAGCATGGGGCTGAAATCCATACGCCGCATAGGGAAGGCCTCTGCACTCTGTCATAACTACTTTAAAGGTCAGCTTGACACTTAAGTCATTGATTGTTTGCTATAACTCGTCTAGTTTGGCCATGGCCACATCCTCCATCGATCACCAATTCACTCGAATTCATCCTCAGTTAGCACCATTTGAACTATGGACACACGAGTAGCCTTCTGCATTTTCCTGGATCTGTTCATTGATGTGCTCCCTACGTTGCTTCTTAATATTCTCTTTTTCCCTGATTTCGACTATTCTCTTGAAGCTATAAGTCCTTCTTATGGCCCTTTTTTTGGAACAACTGGGGAACATGCTTCCAGTTGCCTCTGACTTGAAGGGGTTTTGGTCGTCTCGTCCTCATTTGAGATATTTTCTACCTCTAGGGATTCCTCCCTCTGTCCTCTCTATGTAGTGTCCCATGAATCAATTATACCTTGAATCTCTCATGCTATTAACTTGTAATTTTCCCTTTTCCAACACTAGTTTGGGTCTCTTCTCGGTAAGATCAAAATGTAGTGTGGTTTGGCTTTGAATTGTGCCACACCCTTGAACTTCATCACGCTCTTTACAAGTAAGCAAGGCATCTCCTGAATGACTTTGCAGAGCATGTCCCAAAAACATTAACGTGCTAAACTTCTTGCTTTCCAACTCCTCTAAGGACCACAAATTCTAAAAGTTTGTTGCTGCAATCAATTTAGCTAGGCCAGTTAGTGGCTAGAAGCTTTGTGGCCTCTCCTAGGAGACCAACGCTATCAAAATCAACAATCATGCATAGTGGAATTTTCCATTCCTCTCCTGGGTGTCTAGACAAACTCATGTAAACCTTTCCCCTAGAACTCATTGGTTAGCTACTACAATAACTCCCGATGGGACCTCATTTACTCGACATTTGCAAAGTAGCTTGTAGGCTATTTATTGTGGTGAAAATATAGTAGATTCATCATTCACCATTGAAATCAAGAAACCTTTATCTCCACTCTTTATTTTATACTTTTAAGTCACTTTGTCACCATGAGTCTTGTCCTTTATTAGGGGCCCCAGCTCTTCTCCTTTGATGGGGAGGCATGTAATATTATGGATTAATTCTACGGTTAGTGACAAAGGTCTATCCGCCACAAAAATCCATCATGCACACAGACTAAAAAATACTTTGTGATGAATGTTACTTTGTATCCCCATCCAAAGTGTGGGACATGGAACAAGTTCAAAATGTCGATAGTCTCCAATACAAGGGACCATTCTTGTAGTTTGACTACAAACACCCCATCTACATTGGGATTCTCCTACAAATAAACGTGAAGATCAAGGTGACGATAAGGGTCACAAAGATCATGATCTAAGTATTTGATGCACTTCAGAAAGCTCCTTATATCTCCTTCGCGATGCACCCCTGGTGGAAGAGGTGGAATTTGTACAGTATATTTGTATCCCTTTGGTACTAACATTAATGCTTGAGGCCCTAAAAATGGTGGCACATATTTTTTCTTTGTCTTGCAACTAATGGTTGTCACCGGATCAACCTTTTTGGCACTCAACTCTGGACTAGTATCGTCTTGCATTGCTTCAAAGTCTTCTTTTCTCAAGGATGCCTCTTCTTTTATTACTCGTTCCACCTTATCCTTCAAAGAGAATAAATGGCATTTGGGTCACGTCTTACACTCCTCAAATACCTGAATTTCTCTTCCCATAGTCTATCCCTGTTGCTTTCCTTGGCAAACTCCTACTTTTACACTTCACTCTGTTCTAGTTCTAGTTTCTTTGCTTTGAAGTCCCTCCTTTACCTAATACTCTTCATTTATTCCCTCTTACGAGCTAGTTCTTTTTTTTGTAAACTTGGCAGATCCCTATTTATCATCTATTTTTCAAAACTTTTTACATCCATTTGCTCTGGGTAGTCACCTGCCTGGAGGAAACCAGGTGACCACCAGTCAGCTTTGAATCGTGTCCAAAATTTAAATAAGTTGATTGCAATCCATCCACTATTTCTATGTTGACTGTCTTTACTGCTATCTCTAAAGATCAAAATAAACATGTTTGTATTCTTCATCATAGTCAAAATTCAAAGCATTCTGGTTCGCTTGATCATTCCTCATCTGAGGATATTACTGGAGCTGGTGCCTTGGCACTGGATCCTGGCATCTTGCTTCTCTGTTCCATTTTCCACTTTATTTCTTTCAGGGTCTGTTCAATCCTTCCTAAGGAAAGATTGTTTTGGTATGTCTGGATCTGTATGGTCACTATTTCCCTTAGAAGTTAAGCTCGGACTAGGTCCTTCTCCTTTTTGTCTTCTTGTTTTTCAACTTCTTCCCCTACCATGTGTTCGTGGTGGAGGGTCGTGGCCCGTGCCACTACGTTTTTCATGACCCAGTACTGGTGGAGGGTTTTTCTGAACAGGGGTTGTCTTCCATTGGTAGTCCCAGTGTCTGGGACCATTCTTTCCCATTCATCCATAAGTATATCTCTGTACCTAAGATTATCTCTTAGGTCTCTCTCCTAGCTTGCTATCTAATCTCTGACTTCCTTCGGGTTTCCTTCCATGTAGGAGTCGATAATTGTCTTCATTTGGTCTCCATCTGTCTTTCTGCCTCTTTTCTTTGTCTGACCACTTGTTCCTTGTTCCTTCTTAGCTACCCTCTTTCCTCTCCTGGGAGCCATTCTGCTTGCAGCTTGGCGGTTGTTACTTGTAGTCTTCTGCTCTCCAACCTGTTCTAAGTGCCTTCCCTGATCTGATACTGAACCTAGCATAGAATCAAAGAATATGTCAGACATATTGTTTTGGTTTAAAACATTTTCCCCTATTTCTTTCTCCTTCCTCCTTCTTGAGCTTCCTACCTTCTGGTTTCCCACCAGTCTGGGTTTGGCTACATCTCTTTTTATTCCTAGAGTCAGAAGGTGTTGATAGGTTCTTCTCTTATCCCGTCACACGCAGAAGTTCAACTCTTGCCTTTTTTTTCTCCTCACTCTCGGGGACTCACCCTTAGTTAATGGTAGGTGAAAGAGGTATCCCCTGGACCCAGGTTTCTCAGGATTTTTTACAGGATTTCTGCTGGCTGCACTCCCGCCCCTCCCCCTAGATTGTAATGCCTCCACACTAGAAAATGGGAATTTCCTTTCCCAGCTTCCTTCTCTCAGGTCTTTAGGCACTCTGGCTTTCATACCTATGGGGCTAGCTATGACCCAGATTCTGAGGGGGTAACTGTTGAATTTTTGGTCAAGGTGGCCCTCGCTCTCATAGGTTTCTATGCCTCTCCTATCGCTCTCTCTATCCTGGGTAGACGTAATCTCTTCGGGACTGTTTTTCCCCATTCCACTAGAACTGCTAGAGGAATTGATATGAAGATTCCAGAGTTGATTGAAAAACCAATTTCCTAAAGTCCTACTTCTCAAACATTCAAAGCTTTTAGAAGTTAGAGCCAAGGGTGTTACATACCGGCCTGCCAAGCTTCACCTTTCTTCTGCCTTCTGCGTCTTCTTGCTTCGGCCACTTCATTTCGCGTCACCTTTCCTCGTCTTCATTTGCATGCATAATGCCTCTTTCTATTTTCCTTGAGATTTATCTCTTTTTTGTTCCCAGCTCTTGTCTTTACCGCCAACTGTCTTGTTTTATTCCCGGCACGGATCCCTTCCTTCCTGTATTGGGATGCTGCTCTCCTGATCCGGACTTAAACAGGAACGCAATAGATTACAAAAATAACCATAAATACAGAGATGCGATAACCATAAATAAAGATATGTAGCGGAAATAATACTTCATTTCATTAATGGAAAATACCGAAATATGCTTACAACCAGAAAGGAAATAAACCAGCTAGGGCGATGGTAGCTTATCTCTGAGAAGAGATGTGGCGGCTACATGCCTCTGAACTGTTCCCAAACTGTGTTACAATGAGGCTCGAAGGCCTATTTATTGTTGAGAAACAATGGAAAACCCTTCACATTCCAAAACCTACCCCTAGAAGATGAAACGCCAAATTGTGGGCCCTGTTTTGGGTAAATTGGTACATCAATTTCCCGGGGTCGTAACTTTGGCATACGATCTCCGTTTGACGCGTATGACAGCTCGTTAGAAAGATATATCCGAGAACTACCACTTTGGGTAGGGCAACATCGGTCCATGGACCCATGTTGCCCCCAGATTTCCCAAAAAACATCGTTTAGGGCCTCAAAACGGCTTTGGAAGTTCAGGACCCGAAAAAAACTGCTAAAAATAGTAAATTGTGCTACAATTACGGAAACTGAAAAACTGAAAGAGATAGTTGCAGGGGTCCAAATGGGATAGGTGGTTGGCCACCAACATCCACCTGGATCATTCCTCCCCCCTTAGGAAGCAATGGTCCCCATTGCGTTGAGTTCCTCCCTGAGATGAGGAAGCTTCTTCTGAGCTGGGTTGCTGGTGAGCTGTTCTGCAATCTTTGATGTGTCCATAAATGGTGGGAAGCATGGTCGATGGTGGTCCACATTGAACACTCGGTGCAAGCGAAGGAATGGAGAAATGTTGTGCTTCAAAGCATTGTTGTCCATAGCGTTGGTACTGGTGTAAGGACCATGTCGGAGTGGTCTGAGCTTCTGATGGGTTCTGGTAAGGTGTTCTTTCTGTCGATGCAACAAGACTTTGCTGCCCACCTGAAGCTTGTGTGGTACCCCTGTGTGTGAGGAGAAGTTGTTCCTGTGTTCTATCATGACTGTATCCCTTTGCTGCTGCTGCTGCTGCGTGGAGGAACCCTTTGTGGGGGTCATGGATGTAGCAACGATCTTCCCCTTACTTTGGGAGTGAACCATACAGAGGAATTTCCTGGTCTGTGATATGAGCTTGCTGCCTTTCTTAGCAGTGATCAAAGAGGTGGCAGTAGGTGGGGCTACCTCTGGTATCCTGTATAATGAATTACTCAAAGAAATAATGACAGCACGAGGCCTTGACTCATACATAGCATGTCGCCTCCAAAAGTATGGCTGGCCTAATAATACATCACAAACATCTAGAGGTGTAACATCACACAATACCTCGTCTGTGAAGGGCTTGATGCTGTAGGGAGGGCAGCACTGCTGGCGAACTTTGAGATCTCGTCCTTCGTGAAGCCACCCGATACTGTACGACTGCGGGTGTGGTGTAGTCGGTAGGCCCAACCGCTTCACGACCTCTGCTGAAATAAGGTTCTTTTGGCTGCCACTGTCGACAATGAATTGCAGCGGCGAACCCTTCGCCCACATCTGTGAGTGGAAAAGACGCTCCTCCTCCTCTGGATCTTCGGGTTCAATTTTTTTGGATCTTGGCGGTAGCAACAGTGGCGTTGGGATCCGCATCAATGATCTGTTTCCCTTTGTCGTTCCCCTTGTTGGGTTCTGACTCAGAGTCGGAACATGCATCTGATTCTAAAACCTTTAGCTTAGCCACCAGTGACTGCTTGGCCCGACACTCACTTGTGTTGTGGGTGGAGCTCTTACGGAACTCACACCATTTTCCTGTGTCCTTTTTCGGCTTCGCGGCGCTGCTCTTTGCTTGCAGCTTTGGCGGGTTTTCTTGGGCTACCCTGCCTTGGCTCTGTCCTTTGTTCTGTGGTTTAGGGGCACCTTTCCCTTGCTTTGGATTCGCAGATCCAAAGTCTCGCTTCTTTTGTTTAAACTTTTGCTCGACCTTGACGGCATATCGTTTTGCTGTGCTGAGCGAGGAGATGTTTAGGAATTCTATTTCTTCCTGGATGTACTTGTGCAAGTAGCTGCGGTATTTGAGTATCAAATTCTGCTCCGTATCCTTGATACCCAACTTTGTGCGAAGGGTATGGAAAAGATTGGTGAACTCCGACACATCTTGGTCCCTTCCCTGCCGCAGTGTGGTCCACTTTATGTATTCATCCTCATAGCTTCCGACAGGGTAGTA